>QOCX01001167.1:0-12266 GCA_005959815.1 Sarcophaga bullata | reverse complement strand
AATATTCGCTCATGAGAAAAATGCAATACTGTACACTTTTAAGCGTCTTGTGCACACGTCTACTATATACAGTAAATACTGTACATACATACTGTCTATATACGTTGATTACAAGAAATCAGTTTTAGATTTTCCTTCGGGCCAACGCCTTAATATGTGCTAATAGATTAAAAAATTATATTGACAAAGTTTTAGCCCAAACGGATAACGCTAACATGTTTATTAAATATACCCGATTTTTGAGATATCCGCTACAATCTGATTTGATAAATGCTCAATAATGTGAAAAATACCAGTTTCAGCGAAAATATTAAGATCAAAATTAATGAGACTAGAGTTTGCTGTTTAAACCTCAATGAGGTCTGTGACAGCGTTTTCTGACTAGGTTGAAACTTTGTCGATCGCATTTGCTAGCTTACTGGCACGCGTTGTAGGGTTGATATTAGAAAATTTTTTATCACTAACCTTGCAACCGAGCCTAGTTCACAGTATATAATTAATGAATTTTAAACAATAATTAAAATAAAAATTTATATTTTGTATATCTATTTTATAAATATATTATTTTATAACAAAATAAAAAAATGTAAAATGACGTATTAAATATTGGGTATAACATTTAAATATATTGAAATTTGAATATCAAATTAACTTTCTGTCCTTCTTGGGGGTATCTACACTTTTGCGAAGGAAAAATATACATATCAGAAAGTTTTACTTATTTTTCTTTTTTCTGTGAAATACATTAATATTTTTATTGTTTTATTATAAAATAGAAATAGATTAATGAAATAAATATAAAAACTTTAATTTTTTAAACAAACTTTTGTTTAAAATTCATAAAATTGTTTAAATATATTGGGGTACCTAGACATGCTGTACATTGAAAGTTTATACATATCTTTTTTTTATAAATTTGTTAACATAAATATTGGGCGTCTAATGGGTAGATCGCAAAAAGTGTCTGTGAGTTAAATTTCCACTGCATCAAACATAGAGATTAAGATACTCCGCACTTAATAATAATATCGTATAATTTGTAACTGCAAATAATAAATAATGTTGGTGATGTATGATAACTCTGTGCAATGAGAACGCCGTTCTTATTTTTGATGTCTTTACTTTGATTTTCTATTTTTGAATTCATTCCTTTTTAAACGTTAAACTGAAAGAAAGCTTCTTTCCCTAAAATAAAACTTGCTAAAAAATATTGAATATATTGGACCCAGGACAAAGTCCGGAAAGTTGATACGATTTTTACAGCCAAAGTGAATAAAAATTTTGAAAAATTAAAGTGATAAATAAGTTGTTTTCTGCAAATGGTGTCTGCAAATGCGCAGTGTTCTTATACACAATGGAGTTTGGAAGATGGAATCCACTATGAATGCAAATGAAAGAGCAGCTGTGTTACTCCAACAAAATACTGGTAGTTAACAGTTCCTGGTTAATTACAATTTAAAACGTTGGTTAAGCTGGGTGGTGGTTGTATTAGCTAAACATTTATTGTTTCAGCTAATTCACCACATCATAAAATACCCAATCGGCAATGGAGACGACAGAACAAGATAAAGGTGATACACCTCGAAACAGCCTGAGTACTTTCAGAATTAGCAAGGTGAAAGAGTTGGAAAAGAGCAACAATGAATTAATTCAACGTGTCAAACAATTGAGACAAGTTTGTATTCAATTGCAAGAGGAAAATACAAAACAGAGCAATTATTGAAAATAATTCGGAGAATGTTAACTCAGATACAGGAAAAGCAGCCCCAAATCAAAATGATATAGACTTCGAAACGGATGAATAAGAACTTATCAGAGAAACAGACTGGATACTGCAAAAGAATAGGAAGAAAAAGCAATCTAGGAAAAGGAGAGCTGAATCATCATCTGAATGCTCTGGAACTAACATCGAACGGACAGATGAATATGTTAACTTTCATCAATAAACAAAAGCACGGCGTACAGTATCTTTCGAAAGTCGTGTTACACCACAAGGTAACAGCGTTCGAAACACCGCTAAAAATAATAAGGAAAATATGGAATTAAGCCCACCTCCAATTGTGGTTTCAAATGTGGACAATTTCCAGGAGTTCCACAGTTATCTGAGCAGAAAAATAAATAATAAATTCCTGATAAAATTATTAACTAAGGCATCATATAAGATAAGTACTTTCAATTTAGATTATTATAGGAACATTACAAGGTCATTAAATTCGGATAAAATTGATTGGTATAGTTTTGAAAAAACAGACAAGACCAATTAAAATTATGATTCGATTATTATTCGCATACATCTGATACGATTGTTGCCGACTTGCGGTCACAAGGGCTGTAAATAAATTTCAATGGAAAATCAAAAGAACCTCTGAATATGTTCAGAGTATCATTTGAATGCACAGAAGATATCAAAAAGATATATGGAATTAAACATATTCTTAATACTATTGTCCGAGTGGAACCAGTGAGGCAACAAAGATTAATCCCACAATGCAGAAAGTGTCAATCGTTTGGACATACGAAAAATTATTGTAATAAACAACCGCGTTGTGTGAAATGTGCTGGAAAACACAGCACCCTTGAATGTAATTGCGAAATTAGTCAACCGAAATGCTCTAATTGCGATAGTCCACACCTGGCAACATATCGGGGTTGCATTGTCGCTAAGGAACTTCAAAAACGGCGAAATAATAATTTGAAATCCCGTACTATACAAAGTAGCGAAATATATGAAAATTTTAGTTCAAATAGATTATCTGATTGTAACGCCCACCAAACAAATAAAAATAGAGAACCTCAAAACTTGAGAGGATTGAATAATTCACTTAAGCAAACTGGTAAACGGAACAGAGTAGATTAACATTTATCTTATGCATCTGTTTTGAAAAATCGAGATAATGATTCGACAAATAACGGGGTGTAGTCACAAATTTTAAGTACATTAAGTAGACAGGAAGAGTTTTTCAAAATTATAGATTATCGTTTAAATGTTATCGAACAGATAATACAACAAGATTAAAATTAATATGGAGTTAAAAATTATTATATGGAATTCTAATGGCCTAATAGAATCCAAGAGAGCTAGAAGTAGTTCTGAATAATGAAAAAATTGACGTGTGCCTTATCTCTGAAACCCATTTTATTAGAGAATAAGATTCAGAAATTATTAAGTATATCACACACTTCATCCCCAAAATACGGCTAGAGGGGGAAGTGCGGTTATAATAAGGAAAAATATAAAACATTACGAAGAAGAGAAACTAAGTACTCAAGAATTTCAAGCAACCACGGTTCGATTAACAACAAACTCACAGAATCTGCTGATAACGTCAGTCTACAGCCCTCCGCGCCACTCGATTAAGTCAATTGATTATAAAAATCTTATAACAAAACATGATTCGAGGTTTATCATGGGTGGAGATTTTTATGCTAAGAACACTTACTTTTGATCTCGTTTGAACACTCCTAAGGGAAACGAACTCTATAAGGCAATTATGGAAACCGGATGTGAAGTTTTGTTAACGGATATCCCAGCGTATTGGCCAACAGGCAGTAGTAAAACACCTGATCTTATAGATTTCTTTATAATAAATAAGATATCAAAATCGCCTATCAGGTTGGAAATAGGATTTGACTTTAATTCGGATCATTCGCATATATATATGACTGTTTATGAAAAGGCTATCTATAGGGCAAAATACCCCTTTTTGACGAAGAAATTTACCGATTGGCAATATTTTCAGACTGTGGTGCAATATTCTGTCATACCTCCTAATGAACCAGAAACAATTGACGAAATTGAGGACGATGTTAAATTTGTTACACCTAATTCAAAGTACTGCGTGTAAAAGCACTCCGAACCTTGACAAACAACACGTTGTTTCATACCCTGCTTATATAAGGGAGATGATAAAAAATAAGAGAAGGTTGAGAAAGATATGGCAACGATCTAGATTTCCAGCAAACAAGACAAGGCTTAATAGAATAACATACGAACTTAGAAATCAAAAATATAAGAACTCAGGTTTCAGTAACTATTTGCAAAGTTTGAATAACGAAAAAACATCAGGGAACTCATTGTGGAAATCAACAAAAAACTTAAATAGACCCACAACACAAATTGCTCCCATACGCATGGCAAATGGAAATTGGGCCAGAACAAATAGCCAAAGGGCAGAATTGTTTTCTAGCTATCTTGCTGGTGTGTTCTCTCTTCATACTGATCCACAATCAATTACGCAAGAAGTCTTAATGGACGAGGTGACTACACAATACTCGAATTAACACCAATTAAGGTTTCTAAACAAACCCATCTTAATCTAAAATTAAAGAAATGCCCTGGATTCGACTTAATAACAGCTGAGGTTCTTAAACATCTACTAAATAACATAATCCTAAAACTAACACAAATTTTCAATGCTTCATTCAGATTGCTTCATGTACTATCGTTTTGGAAAGTCGCCGATGTAGTAATTATACTAAAACCTGGAAAACCTCCAACTGAAGTTAAATCATATAGACCCATTTCGCTTCTGCCCATATTATCGAAATTATATGAGAAAATATTACAAGTTCGCATCAAACAGATAATTGAACAAAGAAACTAAGTTCCTAAACATCAATTTGGTTTTAGAAATTCACATTCAACAATTGAACAGGTTCATCGCATTACTGATGTAATAGAAAGAGATCTAAAGGAAAAAAATTTTTGTACCACTGTATCCTTGGACGTATCGCAAGCATTTGACAAAGTTAGTCATACGGGTTTACTTACGAAACTGAGCACTCAATTGCCAAGGACGTACTGTACTTTATTTAAAACGTACCTGAAAGATAGGTTGTTTCGCTGTAAATATGAGGACGAATATTCTTAATTAAGGGAAATACAAGCAGGCGTACCGCAAGGAAGCATTTTGGGTCCACTGGAACGACTATGGCTACATTTGCCGATGACACGGCTATTTTGTCGGTTGCCAGAAATGAAAATGAGGCGAAACACAAATTGCAGAATGCACTTACCTCGGTTTTAGAATGGACTAGAAAATGGTGAATAAAATTGAACAGTTCTAAGTCAACACATATTGACTTTACAAATAAATCAACTTTAGGTATCCCTATATTCATGGACCGTATACAAATACCGTATGCAAATACGACAAAATATGTTGGTAGGACACTGGATGCGAAATTACGTTGGAACGAGCACGTTAAAATTAAAATTATGGAACTACTAAAATGGATGAAGCTAAACTGGCTAATCGGGAGAAAATCAAAACTGTCTATCGAAAATAAATTATTAATATATAATTAAATATTAAAACCTATATGGACTTATGGAGCACAATTGTGGGGATGCGCATGCGAGAAAAATATAACTATTATTCAACGTTTTCAGAACAAAGTACTCAGATGTATCGCAAACGTACCATGGTACATACGCACAAGTGATTTACATTGTGACCTTGGTGTAAATACTGTTAAAAAAGAGAGACCACGTAAATTCAGAAGCATCATCTCTTGCTGATCCCATTTGTTTGGAACGCAGACTTAAAAGAAGGAAGCCATCCGACCTAATTAGAAGCTTTCTTTTGGCTTGATGACGAAATATCATTATATTAGATTTAAGCTTATGTTTAGTTAATTGTGTTCGAATTAAATTACTTGTTAGTTATAATAACTAGTTGTAATAGTTAATAAATGGGAATTTAAACAGAAAAAAATAAAAAAAAGATAAATGTACATATTTTTGTTCAAAAATAAATAAAAAAAAAACTTTAACAAAAAATTTTAACAAATCCTTTGAACGCTTTAATTATTAAAATAAACTTAAAAACGAGTGTTTTATACAATATATTTGTATTTTAAAAAAGATTATTTAAAACTTGGCAATCGTAACTTTAACCTTTTATATAATATTACTTCTAAAGAATTTAGTTTAAGTTAAGTTTCAAGTAATTTAGTTTAATTTAAATTAACTTGGATTTATACTCTCTCTACATTAGTTGAAGAATGTAATAATACTAATATTTTTTAAAAAATGTAGTCAAGGCTGAAAATTAAAAGCTATCATCCCTCATTTCCATTTCTGATTTTTTTTTCCAAAACTCGGAAAATCTTATATCATTTTCAAGAAAAAATTATTTAAAGTTTAAACAATCTGTCCCAGGTTTTGACGTTTTAGCTTCATACTACGGTGTAAAAAATACTTCGCTTCATCTGATCTTCTTACTATTTATTCCACTTATATCCGAAAGAGAATGGAATACAACCCTCATGTAAAGGCCGGTACCTCATTGTCTACTTTAAGACTTCTCGACCGCGTACAGGAGAGGGCGTAATTGCTCATTAATGACGGTAGGATATTGAACTCCATTGATTGATTAGAGAATCGTTACAATGTGGCTTGTGTTTCACTGTTCTATCGCCACTATAATGGAAATTGCTCAAGCAAGATAAGGGGACTTGTTCCCGAGAATCATGTATTCCTACGAAACACTGAAACGTACACTGCATTGCAGACAAAATTCGTTATTTAGACGAACTATTCGTATGTGGCACTCCCTTCATGCAGAGGCTTTTTTGGCTTTTAAGGGATGAAAAAGGCATATAATACCAAAAAATCTTCGCAAATAACTTCAAAATATAATTCTTAACACTTTGTGATTGCTAACTTAAATTTGCAATAGTAACAATTGCAAAGCAAATATAAACTGTCTTTTAATGTACTAATATAAAGAATATTATGTAAATTTTTAATTTCCCAAAATCGTCAAAATAAGGGCATAAATCGTCATATCGTGGTATTTTTGGACCACAAAATCGTCAAAATGACGATAAGTCGTCCAATCTGTGACAACATGCTTTCGCTATGAAGTCTTCACTGAGAGAAAGAGGCAAAACACAAAAAGGAGGAAAATCTGAAAAAAGCAAAAGTAAATTCAAAGGCAAGTGTTTTAACTGCAGTGCAATAGGGCATTTTGCAAGCAAGTGTAATGAGAAGAAAAAAACAACAGCTGTTGCTACATGGAAGAATATCAACATACACTAGCAAGCAAACTGAGTGGTGCGCCGACAGCAGTACGACTGGCGACAAACAAACAGTCGCAAAAGGAAAAGGTGATGTAGAAATAAAAAATAATAACGGTTTGAAAATTAAAATAAATAAAAGGTTTAATCGTCAAATTCAATTCAACTTCTGCTACTATACAGCATTTTGATGGTACGGTGGTATTGAAATCTATTAAGAAGGAAAATTTATTTTTAACAAAAGTCGAAAGTTACAGCAGATGCTGCTGCTAGTTTCAGTCAAATTTGACACAACAGATTTGGTCACGTTAATTTCAAATCTCTATGTGACATGGCAAACAAATCCATGGTAACTGGAAGGGAATTGAAAGATGTTTCCAGTGTAGAAGACCTATTGGAACTCATCTATACCGATGTCTGTGGCCCATTCAACATAAATTCGCTAGGTGGCGCCAGATATTTTGTCACATTCATCGATGGACTACTTAAGGCGAATATTTGCGTATTTCATTGCGGCAAAAAGTGATATTTTGAAAATGTTGGTAGGAATGGCTGCTTCAATGATGACACATAGCGGTGTTCCACAAAATTTGTGGGCAGAAGCGGTAAGCACTGCCCTACTTGCGCAACAGATGTCCAACCAAAATACTAGGTAATAAAACGTCCTATGAAGTATGGTTTCGTACACAGTATCGTTGGATAAATCCGGCACAAACAAATTCGTGATCAAGGGGCAAAATTTTATCATGGTAGGCTACTCACAATCGGCCAAAGCATATCGCTTATTTGACGAAAGAGAAGGAAAAATAATTGAGCGCCGTAATGCTATTTTTGAAGAAGATGCCAGTATTGAGAAGGAGACTGATGACCAACAGAAACAAAATCCAGATGACTATTTGCTAATAAATGTTGAAGAAAACCAAAAAGTCCCTGAAACAAACCATATGGATCACGAGAACGTGATTGATGAAGGTACTGCTTCTGACAGCGTTGGCGAATTTGCTGGTTTTGAGACAGCCGAAGAAGAGGACTCAGAAGGTGAAGTCAACAACCAGCAGGAGAATGCTACTACTGGTCATGAAAGGCCTAGGACAGTAAAAACGGGCAAACGAGTAGACCACGTGAACACCAAATTTTAAATAATATGGTTAAGGTAAATGTACCGACAAAAGTTGACGAGGCAATGAATAGTCCGGATGACAATGAATGGTATGGGTATGACGCAATGCGATCGGAGATGTCATCACTCAACAAAAATGGCACATGGTCTTTGGTGGACTTACCTGAGGGAGCTAAGACTATAAATACCAAGTGCGTTTTCGCTATAAAAAGAGACAAACTTGGTCGAACGCGTGGTATAGAACGCTTCAAACCCAGACTTGTGGCTAAAGGTTGTAGTCAAGGATTTGGTAAAGACTACAACGAGACTTTTTCACCCGTACCCTACGATTAATGCTGTGTATTGCAAAATATATTTGAACCAAGTCGATATAAATTCGGCTTACCTTAATAGCGAAATACTCCATGAGATTTATATGAGGCAAGCTGAAAAGTTTATGCATCATAGATATACTCATAAAGTTCTCAAGCTCCACAAGGCGATATATGGTCTGAAACAGTCCGGAAAACAATGGTATGATAAGCTGGACTTGGTATAGAGAGAAAGTGGTTCCGAACGTAGCGGATGTGAACCATGTTTATATATGGCATCGTTTGACGGGCAAACGTTGATAGTTACAGTCTATGTCTATGACCTTGTAATTGGCTGCAAAAATGAGAGATGTGTAATAAGGGTAAAGGAACTGTTGGCCGAACACTTTCCTGTCACTGATAAGGAACCTTTACATCACTACCTGGGAATAGAAATTGAACGACAAGGTGATACTGGTCCGATAACAATTTGTCAGTCCCTGTACAAAATTGTAAACCGATAGCAACTCCCCTCGATGGTAATCACCAGGTAAAGTGTACCGAAGACAATTGCCAAGAATTAAACCAACATGAATATAAGTCATTAATTGGGGCGCTTATGTATGTGATCATCACAACTAGGCCGGATATACTTCATTCCGTGTCTAAATTATCACAACGTAATACAAATCCTCATGTTGAACATCTGAAAGCGGCTAAACGTATACTACGATATCTTCGAGGATACATTGATAAGAAAATTATGTACCAGACAGGTGAGCATTCTATGGAAGGTTTCGTGGATGCTGATTGGGGTGGTAATGCCCTCGTCCGCAAGTCATACACCGGGTTTATATTTTTTGTCGGAGATTGCCCTATATCAAGAAAACAAACGTGTATGGCTTTAAGTAGTACAGAGGCCGAATATATGGCATTGTCAGATGCTGCTAAGGAGGCGATATTTTTAAGACATCTTTTGATGGAAATTGGTTTTTCATCTGGAGAATCTTTTGTACTGAATATTGATAATCAAGGTGCAGAAAAGCTTACTACAAATCCTGTGTTTCACTAAAGGACGAAACATATAGACATCAGATTCCATCATGTACACGAAGTCGTGAGAAACCAAGAAGTGATTTTAAAGTATTGCCCAAGTGAACATATGATTGCAGATATTCTTACAAAGGACCTGTCAAGGACGAAACATTCGTATTTAATGAATTTGATGAAATTTATTTTATTTTTCTTTCTAAAACATTTATTCTTATTGAGAAGGGGTGTTGGTGAGGTATGATAATGCAATGTGAACGCCGTTCTTATTTTTGATTTCTTTACTTTGATTTTCTCTTTTTGAATTCATTCCTTCTTTAAAACGTTAAACTGATAGAAATCTTCTTTCCCTATAATAAAACTTGCTTGTTAATAAAAAATATTGAAACAAATATATATAATAGGTCTGAATTTTTATTTCTTCTTAATAATCTTTGATATTAAGAGTGGACAGCAAATTATACTGAAAACATGATGGCTGATCACACTATTACAAAAATTAAAAAGTTTTAAGAACTTTAGACTTTTAATTTGTATTAGGTCTAATTTTAATTATTTAGTATGTATAGTATGTTCTTATTAATAGACACATAATGTACAAGTACGTAGTAAAAATGTTAAATATAAAAAACAATAATTTAAAGCAATCAATACATATTTCTTTTAGATATACTTATGTAGGTATTAAGTATGACAATTTTAGTTTGTAATAAGATTTAGTTAATGAAATTAAAGAAACAAGAAGATAGATAGATAAGTAGTTAGGTAAGTAAGGTTGGAGCATGTATATGTGCGAGTTTATATTAATAATATATAGATATACATATGAATATAATACATATTTTTTATTAATGCTCAATTGCCTTGTTCTGCTTAATTCGGTATTCAAATGAAACTTCAACCCATTTGTAGTGTGTTAACTATACATAATAGCGATATAAATATACTTCTTACTCGATTTTATACTATATAGCAAAAGACTAGTGAAATGGTCAGACACACATGTCTTAATTGAGAATGGTACATTGTTTGGAAATGAAAAAATGTCATATAAAACGGATTACATACTAATCTTAATTTTAAAAATATTTCTGTAACATTTTGGGCTACAAACACATCTAGATGAAATGCTCTGTTTAAATAATATAAATTATAAAATAAATTAAATCTATTATTAAATAAATTAGCGAAGAACGAATAAATCCCCTAAACATTTTAAAAAATCTCTTTTAATTACGTATATAAGTATACGGTATATTTAAAGTTTTAGTTATCATTTTGTTATCCACAATTAATTTGTAAATTTTTGGAGTATCTATTTTTCTGACTTCTTCAAATTAATAATATAGTCATAAACAAGACAATAATGACACGAAAACTAAAACAGTAGCGGAAATCACTCTTCGTTCAATTTTTTAATTTTTATAGTCGCCGTGTAATAGGAGTAAAAAGAAATAAAATAAAAATCCAGCTGTTTTAGATTGTAAACGTGGCGACGAAAATCCTCTACCAAACCCTCCACGTGGGTGTTGGCTGGTAATGGTGGTTGCTCATCAGAGTGACCATTAGCTAAGGTGGGGACCTGTATTCAGTCGACCACATGGTCTTTGAATAGGGCCCTCACCATAGGTTAGAGGTATGGGCTGGACTAAGTGTTATACGACCCGTGCCGAGAGTCGGACAGGCTGGGGGCCCATCAAATATATCTCAGCCGCTAACGGATTATCCTGGATACCTGGTGACCTCCAGGATAACCAGCCTTACCTGGTACTGCGGATCCCTGCCCAGGCGGACCATCCCCTTATCTGCAACTCGTGGGATCACAAATTGGAAGAAGGAAATAAAACAATAGAATATAAAAATATGAAGTCCTCCGTGGAGGCCGAGACCGGAACTCGCAAAAATCCGCGTACGGGTGTTAAGCCAACGCCTGTCTCACCGAAAAAGTTGAAGGACTTGGTTAGCCTTAAAGCAGGCCAAGAACCGAAAACTTCACAAAGGAAAACACAAAAACCAGCTATAAGCGTCGGCCTTGGCAGGACTGAGGTTGCTGAAAAAGCCGGACCATCGTCCAGCAAAAGTGGCCCTAGGAGTACAAAGGTTGACGCGGCATCAAAACACGTCAAAGAGTCTAAGCAGCGGTACAGGGCTAAGCGCTAAGCGAGTTCTGGAAAGGATATCAAAAATTCCAACAGACGCTACGTGAAGCGCAATCGCTGACCTGGGCCAAAAATAAGCTTGACGAATTAGATAAAATGTCAGCCATGGACGCAGCTGTTAAAAGACAGCGGTCTACGGAGAGTGACGTACCAGGAGTAAAGAAACAAAGAAGCTCTCATTGTACCAGCATTTTGTATAGCGAGGTACTAAAAGACAGCATCGAGATGACGGTGATAGACCGATTGGATCCAGATGGCAGCATTACGCCGTCCAACTGGAGATTGGTGGAGGACGCCCTTGCCGATGCTTTCCTTGACGTGATGGAGGAGAATCCGGGGCCGGTACCAGCTTACCAAATGTGTGGCTGGCACCAGGGACACGTTAAATTAGTAACATGTGCCGATAAGAGAGCCCTAGATCTCTTCTCCATCGCCATATCGAGACAGGGAGAGATCTGGACAGGCGCGAAACTAGAAATAGTGCCGAAAGACGCAAACCCAAGCAGACCACGTACACGCTCATGGATTCCCTTAAATCCAAAGGAACCAGAAAAAGTGTTGAAGATGATAAAGATGTGTAATCCAAAGTTGCCGACACACAATTGGAAAATTGCCAAATTAGAG
>QOCX01001166.1:31891-44653 GCA_005959815.1 Sarcophaga bullata | reverse complement strand
GCAATATTGTCTTGCAAAATGCACGCCATGTCTGCAGGTCAACCGACTTACTGGCCCACTGACCGAAACAAAATTCCCGATGTCATTGACATCGCTGCTTTTAAGAACATAAAACGCGAAAGCGTTTCATTAAATTCTTGTTTTAATCTTTCATCTGATCATTCACCCGCTATATTGCTTCTACATGATAATCCATGCAGGCTAAGGAATTCCAATTTGTCTTATCCCAATAAAAACACCAACTGGCACAGATATAAAATGTACATTAGTTCGCATCTGCCCACAAATCTACCACTTAAATCAAACTCGGAAATTAAATATGTGATTAACCAAATTTCTACTATTATGACCTGCACTGCTAAAGTCTCTACACCTATAGCCCCTGTGAAGAAGATTATTAGCATTACCTACCGTTCCCCTAATTTACAGATCCTTCTTAAAGAGTGTCAAACAAAGTGAAACAAAGAGTCAAATCTGAACCATTATTTAAAGAACTTAGGTGTTACTGAAAAGTCGGACTACAGTCGGACTACTATTCGACTTCAAAATGGTGAATGTGCGAGAAGTAGTGAAGCTTTTGCTAATCATTTTGAGAACGTTTTCACTTCAAATGTTATAAAAAACCTAGGGCTTCTGCATACCTCAGTTCCCTCAATAATTCGATCATTTGACCCTTAATAATTTTGTGCCACTGCTTGAGACGGTATTAAGAGACTAACACCGAAAAAACGTTCCGATCTGACGACAAAATTACAGCTTTAATATACCCACAAAACTTACCCCCACATCAGCGCCTATACGAGTTATTTTGTTCATATTTAACTCCATTCTACGAGTTGGTTCATTTCCGGCATCGTGGAAGGTTTTTGAGATAATTATGATACCTAAACCAGGCAAGGCTATAACCCAAGTCACGTCATATCGGCCTATATGTTTGTTGCCTATTCTCTTAAAATTGTTCGAAAGAATGTTAATTGACAGATTACTTCAGGAAGTGGATATCAATACAATTGTTCCCCATCACCAATTTGGTTTTAGAAAAAATCATAACACTACGGAACAAATCCACCATAAAACGAATTTGATTCGAGATGCTTTCGAAAAAACAGTATTGTACTGTGATCTTCATTAACATCTCCCAAGCATTTGACAAGGTCTGGCATGATGATTTAATATATAAAATCTTAAATCTTTCACCCGCTCTTCAGAAGTTACCTCGAAAATAGATATATTCACACAAGATCAAACTCTAACTTATCTTCCCGGAAAAGGAATTTTGCTGGCGTACCCCAGGGAAGCATCCTAGGGCCATTCTTGTATTTCTATTTCATTGCAGATTCGACAACGAGCACTTGAACCTTCGCGGATGACACTGCATTTTTAAGCCACCTTGATATCCCTGTACTTGCTTCCGCTCAACTTCAATCCCATATTAATGAATTGGAGAAATGGTTAGATAAATAGAAAATTAAAGTCAATGCTAGTAAATGTGTCCACATAACCTTCAGGCTTAAAAGGAAAAATTGTCCTCCATTACGCAATTAATGTTTAAGAGTAGCGGAACAAAACCACGTGAAGTACCGTGGGTATGCATCTGGATCGTCGTCTTACTTCGACTCACCACATTGCGGCAAAAATAACACAGCTATAACTAATATCTGTCCAACTGCACTGGCTTATTGGACCACGGTCAACTCTGGATTTAGACCTGAAAGTGTTCTTGTACAAAGCAGCTATAAAGCCATTATGGGTACATGGCATCGAGTTATGGGGAACAGCCTCATCATCCAATATAGAAAAAATTGCAGAGAAGATAATCTAAGCTCTTAAGAATGATTACGTGTGCCCCTTGGTGCATCAGAAATAACAACATCCGTAGGGATCTCAACATTCCCACTATTAGGGAAGAAATCAAAAAGGCAACCACCTCGTATCTAGTAAAATTGCTTAGTCACCCAAACCACCTTGCAAGAAATCTGTTGCTTTTTGAGGGTCATAGTCGTCTTAGAAGGCTGCAAACTATGGATTTAAAATAATATTTTTCCCATATATATGTGAACAATAAAAATTGGCCACTGCATTGGTGATACCAATTTTGTGTATTTCAGTTTTAAGATTTTAATACATATTGTTAATTTCTTCGGAAATATTCAATATAATAAAATGAATCCAAAAAAAAAAAGATCATCAGGTTGGAACAGTTTTATTTTTCACAGCAGTTGGCTGAAGATCGATGACCAATATGAGTAGAGTCAATTGGAGGAAAATTAACTGTATTAAAATTATCCGTCCGAATGGGAAACACACTAGTTTTCTACACTTAATTTCTAAGTGTATTTTTTTGTTTTTATTGTATAATCCTTAATTTCATTTATATAGTTAACAGTTTCTTAAATTTTCTTTTGCTCTGTATTTGTTTAAAAATTTACCCTCCACTACGTTCTTATTCCTTCCTGTGTGAAACTTTTATTTAAAGAGGATCCGAAGATTGCAATTAAAATAGAAATATTTTACATTCCCGTATTTATTTAAATAAATCTTTAACTGATACCAAAAATTCTATCTATGATCCTTAACAAAGATCACACATTTCGGTTTTCAATGCCAATGAATTTAATGCTCACTTTTTATTACACACATATAAACCGACGTTTAAGCTAATCACAACTGGCTGCGTCGTTCTCCGCTCTATTCATAACAATTTATATTTCTGTCTGGTTGTTTTGTTTCCTCGTAATTTATTTATTTTATTTAATTAATTTATTTATTTATTTATTGATGTTCTAACAACAAGGTTTTATAATTATGTTGTATATTATAGTTGTATATGAAATAAAAATTAAAATCATAAGAATGAAAATGGTAGGTAGGTAGGTATAGATGGCCGTGTCTCCATGAAATTGGCATGGGGCCCATTGCGATACCACATTCCATGTCAATGATCCCCTAGTCCTGGAACCACTTAGAGTTTCCAATAAAGAGACTCAAATTGCCGATGTCAATGTTCGGCAAATCACAGAGATCATCGATATAGTAGGCACCAAGATGTCTCTTCCTCCTTTGACATAGTGCCAGTCATGTTCCCAGTAGATGAAGAACAGTCACTTCTTCCTCCTTATGTCTGCAGAAATCAATACCCCTTCACCCCTTAAACTTCGGCCAGATAATGTGGCCTTGTCCTAAGCTGCCCATTAATCATGAGCTTGCAGGTTCACAGAGGGACGCCAATATTCAATTATTATCGAGTATTCGATGGTTGTGCGTGTCTGGCCAGCTCATCCTCCGGAACCTAAATGATGTGTCTTTCAGCCACCCTGTTTAGGTATTTTCAACAGCCTTAGACCGTCCTAGAGTTCATCATATTGGAGCCCAGAGCTCTGATAGCCGCATGTCTATCTAAGAGTATAGCGGTGTTCCCATTGAAGACATTAACATCCCAAATAATATTAACCACTGCCTTTATTGTCCAGCCTTCCGCCTCGAAAATGCTGCAGTAATCTGGTAGCCGCATAAATGGCGGTAAATCGATTGACTACGAGTAAATTCTGCTACCAACGGTTCCTCCCAGCTTGGATCCATTAGTAAAGATTTGGACAAAGTTCTTTATGAGGTACACAGCACTATTTATCCAGACTTCCTCACCTGGAATCTTCGCCCTGAATTTTATAGAGAAGTCTTATCGTGACATCATATAGTCAATGTCCTTGACATTCTCAAATTTCCCGATGATACTCGAGTGAGCAATATCTGATCCACGCCATTGTCTAGTCCTATCATAGGATTTCCATCACGCTAGTCATGCGTAGGTCAAGATAAGTCTAACCACTGCCATATTGATCCAGTGAGTCATCCTAGGTGACAAGCCCCGTTTCCGTTTCATCCACCTTCCCCTTTACCATTGTAACGTTTAGGCCATCATCCTCCTGATCACCATCTCTCAGGAGTTCCGACTCCCTTAACAGCATCCCAAAGACAGAAGCCATATCTGATCCACTGGAAGATAATGAAATAGCTCTGGATTGGGTATGGCTCTGTATCAAGGTTGCGAGAATGCCGTCTTCATCCCTGGCGTATTCATTTATGCCACCCATGTGTTCTCCCGGTTCCCACAAGAGGACATTGTCCCCGGACTCCATAAGGCGGCTGTCTTTTTTATAGACAGTATGATGTTCCCGAATCCAAAGGCCACCACACGAATGGAATTCGCCAGGTGCTCCAGGGATTCCTGATTGACAATTATTGATGCACAACGAGATCCGTGGCGGTCCTCTAGTTTGGTAATTTTCCAATCGTGTGTCAGCAACTTTGGATTACACATCTCTATCATCTTTAACAGTTTCTCTGGCTCCTTTGCATTTAAGGGAATCCACGAGCGTGTACGTGGCCTGATTAGGATTGCATCTTTTGGCACTGTTTCTAGTTTCGCGCTTGTCTATGGCGTCCTCCACTAACCTCCAGTTGAGTGGCGTAATGCTACCATCTGGACCCGATCGGTGTATCACCGCCATCTCGATGCTATCTTACAGTACCTCAGTATACAAGATGCTGGTATGATGATAGTCACATTGGAAGTGATAATGAGCTCATCACAGGCGACATAAAGATTCAGCTTTATCTTTTTTGTTTATTATTATTTATGTCAAAGAAGAAACACCGGGAACACAAGGCGAAAGCGACTTCACATACAACAACTACAAAACACCTCAAGTAGGAAGGCTTTAGAAATGGCAATTCGCAAAAAGCTGCCAATAAACGAACAACACTCATGCTAACATATCGTTATAGTATACATTCAAGCTGCTGAAGAATCATTGCATTCCGCATTCACAGCGGAAAACATGGATCTCAGACTACACTTGGTACTTGATTTCTCAGAAAAGAGAGCTGAAACTGTAGCTTATAAACAATAACACAGAATCTTTCAGACAGCAATACCAACAGCTGGCACATCGGGTACAGAAAGCTGCAAGAAGAGATAAAAGAAAGTTTCTGAAACGGCTTACAAGCACAGCAGAAGAAGCAGATAGTCAAAATAACGTGAGAAAACTACATCAGACGATTGACTGCCTAACCAATCGGAAATGTAACATTAGCCAAGCAGTTACTGATCGTAGTGGCGAACTGTTAACGAGCAGACGAAAAGATGGAGAGAACATCCATACTTTAAAATAAACTGTTTAACTAATGTTCGCTATGCTTCTAGCATCTTTTGTTTCAATTGGGTGTGCTATCACGTATTTTGTTAATTCACACTGCATAGTTGATATGTATTTATATCCGTTAGAAAATCTTAAAGGATCTACGGTATCTATTGCTATTGTTTCAAAGCTAGTGTTAAGACTTTCTGTTATTACCATTTCTTCTATAATATATTTAGTTTTTTTATTCTTTAGGCATTTATCACATTTATTAATGTAATTTCTAACCATCTTACTCATATTTTTCCATATATAACGTCGTTTTAATTTTAGAACTGTTTTTCTTATACCAAAATGACCCGATATTGGTGAATTGTGGATTTCTTCTATAATCTTTTTTGTAATTTTTTAATAGGAATGTATTGTAAAGGTTTATATAATATGTTCAATTCTAAATTTATAAATTTATTCGCTGTTAATAATTTCTGGTATACCTGATTATAAATTTTACTCATATATCCCCTCGATATGAGCTCAAAAATATTATCTTCGGACGATAAAGCGAGATTCTTCATATTCTTCTTGTGCACATAAATTATTAACTTCTCTAGTGACAAAACGTATTTTACTAGATCTTCATTTATTTTACTAGATCAACATTTATTACAAAGCTATTATTCTTATTCTCTATGGTACCATTCTTAAGTCCATCTTTCGTATTTTTTGTACCGGTTTTAATAATATTAAATTTAATTTAATAATATTTTAAATTTTAATTTAATTAATATTAATATTCTTTATATCTAATAACGATGTACATGCCACATATTATTTTTATGTTGGCTTGGGACTTACTGTGCATCCACACCATCTATCTCCATATTTTCAGTATTTTCCTTTGTTTTTATTCCACTTGTTGTTACTAAAATTTTCGATGGTTTGCTAATGTCTTCTTCTTTTTTACGTATCATATTCTTCAACATTTCAGAATTCAATTTTATTCTCTACATAGTGTCTGCGTTAGTATTGTTACGAAAATTAAAATGTTAAACAAAAGCTATACAAACAAAACAACAGACTTTTTTACTTGATTAACAAATAAACAACGATATAGCAACAACATCACTATTCACGGAAGAGGGATAAACAAGTAAACAACGAGCAACAACAACACTGCAGGGACGATTGTAAACAGGATACAAAAACAGCAAACAAGAAAGCATAAATAAATGTAAACAACGATGTTACATTCATAGAATTCTCGAGAAGGCGAAGACCTGAACCTTCGCCTACGAGAACATTCATCAGGCTGTTTACGTCACTATATAAAAAGCAAGGCAAATCATGCAAAGTCGGAGTAGAAGTTCAGTCAGCCTTGTGTGAAGACTCGTCACGTGTGAAGTAAACCAATCGTGGTTTGACTATCTTCGTTACAAAGATCTACAGAACAATTTTGTAGAAATTGTTATTGTTTATCGCAAAGGGCATAAACAAAGGAATAACAAATAAAACAATTGTTATTGGAATTGTTGCGAAGAGTGGCACACAAAATTGTGCGGATAATAAAGGAATTAATTAAAACTGAATACAAATTTATTTTTA
Source organism: Sarcophaga bullata (assembly GCA_005959815.1). NCBI lineage: Eukaryota > Metazoa > Arthropoda > Insecta > Diptera > Sarcophagidae > Sarcophaga > Sarcophaga bullata. The sequence goes on along the minus strand of QOCX01001166.1, from coordinate 37,913 downwards.
TTTTTATTTTTACGTTTTTAAAAGGTAAAAACGTAACAATTTTACTATAGTAAGAAATTAATCCAATTCTTTATAATTTTCTGTGAATAGTTTAATTATGTTTACAGCGGTTTCTAGATTGAATTGTGCCATATTTATTGGATTCTATTTTTGATTAGATTGTTTTATTGAAGTTAAAGCTTCTTCAAAACATCTTTTTGCTTTGTTATGGTATATATGTACAATTTTTTATATGTTTTCGTATGTCGTTTGTTATGCGTTGTATTTACTAGTCATAAAATTATGTTTCTAATGAGTTTATTTGCTCTTATTTATTTCTTAACGTTATTTCTTGATAACCTCTAGTTCCTGATTTTTTAAAATTTATTAATTAAAATTTATTTTTTCTAATTTGATTATTATTGTTTTTTTTTCTAATTTGATGTTATTGTATTATTTTTTAATTTTTCTTATTTTTATTATATTTCTGATTTTATTTTTAGACCTGAACAACAGACTTTTTTGTACATACTTCTTAAAATACTTATCCATCTTAAATACTAACAATATTATTAATAATATGCAAAATATGCTGAAAGCATCTAATTTACTGTTTATCGTTTATATTGACTACTTCTTCAATTTTGTATTGTTGTTTTCCCATTAATCTCACCAGTTCTGTCCGTTCTTTATTTAGATATTGTTTTCTTCCTCCTCTGCTTTTCTTTTTAGGTATATTAGTTGGGGCTTGAAGTTTTATCTTTTTATTCCTCCTGTAGTATTCTTCTGTCGATATGGCCTTAGGTCCACAAAATTTTGGTGTTATAATTACGTTATTTATAATTTAAGATGCATTTAAGCAAGGCTTTAACCTCTCTTCTTCTCTTCGATCACCTCCTTGGTTGTTAAAGGATTTTCCTCACGTGCGTCAGTATGCTTTAGTTGTTTGGATCAAAGCTTTGAAGCAATGAAGTTTTTTTTCTCTTTTTCCATTTCGATAGCTTCTTTATCTGGCAATGGATTCTTCTCTTGAGTTTCAGTGTGTTTTGAATTGAATGGATTAAAGCCTTCGACTCCAGCGAAAAGGGATTTTTTTGTTTTTTCCGCGGCCACATCTTCGGCAGTTGGTAAAAATGAATTTTTTCTGAGTATTCTTCAAATTATCAGGCTTGAACGTCACCAGTTGACTTTTAAGAGTCTCAGCAACATTTGGAAGATCTTTAAGTGCAGGTGATGGTGATGCCATTTCTAAAACTCGTTACTCTATATTTTAGCGCAAATGACCACTCCTTTAATTATTGACTCATGTAGACAGGGTGTAATTTATATGGTTATTAATTAATTATTTGCTCGTGCAGGCAGGATGTAATTTATGTGGTTATTATTAAAATATGAAAATATGCGCAGCGTAAATAAAATACGTCTGTATGGTTTAAAAGTAAAAATAGAAGAGAGATTTTATTATAAATATTAATATATACACATATTATACTTTGACAATTATATCAAAGAATAATTGATACAAATGAGGGTATTGATAAATATACAAGCTTGCTATGAGAAATAATATTTGTCCGTATAATTTCAACATCCCCCTGGACAAGTATGCTGTATACTTATCTTTACTCTTTGTTTACATAAGATAATATTGTAATTTGAAGTCGCCGTAGTCTAATAGGTAGTGTGTTGACTTATTAGACGAAAGGCCAGGGTTCGAATCCCCGGTCAGACATCAGAAATAAAATATGAAAAAAATATTTCTTCGGCGACTTCCTCTCAGCAGATTTCTGGCAAAAACTCTGAGAGTAAACAAAATTGCCATGAAAAGTTTCTCAAAAAAAATCTGTCGTTCGGAGTCGACTTTAAACTGTAGGTCCCGCCACTCATGTATAAAATTAGCACACACAACATAAGTGGTGTGAGAAGCTAGGCCGTAATCCTGACTGAAGGGTTGTAATGGCCAATTATGTTATGTAATATTGTATAATAGATCTGGGATGCTAAGACTTCTTGTATCATGTTTCTACTTAATTCCAAGATCGGATAATAATTTTGTTTGTTTAATGGCAACTACACCTTTTGTCAACATATCAGCTAACATATTTACAGCAAGGCAAATATCTGGCCTGGTAATCTGTGCAGCGAATAATAAACAGCCAACAGCTGCATTTCATCATCGTTACCTTTACACATTTCTTCCGTCAACTTTTGATTCAAATCAATTGGTGTCGAAGTTGCATTACATTGATCCATGCCAAAACGTGCTAAGACTGATGTGGCCTCCCCCAAATCCTTAATCTTAAATTTTGTGGATAACGCCTTTTTGACATTGTTGATAAACTTCATTTCGCTTGCAAATATTAAAACATCATCAACATATATTGCCAAAATGAGGATTTTATCTCTATCTTTGTGATAATTTATACACTGGTCTACCTTACTTCGTTTCAGGCCATAACTTAACAGCACTTTGTTCAGTTCTTCGTTCCATACACGACTTAATTGTTTTAAGCCATAAAGTGACTTATTTAGCTTGCATACTAAACCAGATCCGACGTCAAAGCCAATTGGTTGCGTCATGTAGATTTTCTCTTGCAACTTAGCGTTGAGGAATGCTGTTACTGCATCCATACAAATAAATTATACTTTGCAGCGGGAGCGAATAAAAACGAATTGATGTATATCTGATTACTGATGCATAGGTTTCGTTATAGTCGATACCCTTCTGTTGTTTAAATCCCTTCACTACAAGACGAGCCTTATACCGAACTACTTCGCCAGCGCCATTTACCTTAGTTTTGAATACCCATTTCGAAGGTATGGCTTTTTTCTTTTCAGGTAATTTTGACAATGTCCTAGTCTTGTTCAGCATAAGCGAATCATACTCCTCTTTCATTGCATTTTGCCACAACTCTGCATGTGGCGATGAAAGTGCTTCTTTGACCATACATGGATCACCGTATTTTGCGTTCAGCTGGCAGAACATCTACTTCAGATGAATGTGCATCATCTCGTGCTTCAGTTTCTCTCTCTTCTTCGGATAAGCTTGTGGTATCAACAAATTCTTGTGCTTCGTTGAGATTAGAATTAGCATCAAAATTATTTTCTGTAGCAGTAATTGGCAATTCTTCGGTCACTGCCCCCTTAGATTTGTCTATGCTGCTAACTTCTGTTTCATCGGTTTTAGAAACATCTATAACAAACGAAAGAAAATTTAATTTTGTTTCTTTTTTATTGATTACCTTGTCTTCTGTTTCAAAAATCGACATCACGGCTCACAACTATTTTATTTGTTTCAGGTTTAAAGGGCCTATAGCCTTTTGCTATACAATAGCCAACAAATATGCATTCTATTGACTTTGGCGCAAATGTCGAGCGCTTTTTTTTGCACATGTACCATTGCCTTACAACCAAAAATTCGAATGTGTTTCAGATTTGGTTTTTTGTTCATCCAAATCTCCTCAGAACTGTGTGTGTTGTTTCGTACTGCCATATGATTTAATAAGTATGCTGCAGTCACCACCGCCTCTGCCCAAAATTTTTCGTTAAGTCCTGAATTAATTAACATGCAACGTACTCTGTCAGTATACGCTCTGCTACACCGTTTTGTTCCGGTGTGTATGGACAATTTTTTTGATGAAAATACCATTTTTATCAATAAACTCCTTAAATTGGTTATTTACATATTCAGTTCCATTGTCGGAACGTAATACTTTAATTTTACGTCCACATTGTTTTTTAGCAAATTCTTTAAACTTTTTAAACTCACCCAGAACTTCAGATTTATGCCTTATCGGCAATGCAGATACTTTATGCGAGTAATCGTCAACAAATGTGAATATATATCGTATTCCCGAAAACGAACTGACATTTATTGGATCCATGACATCTGAGTGTATCAAATCAAGTACGTTTTCTGCACGTTTGCCAACTTCCTTGAATGACGATCTGCTTTGTTTGCCCTTAACACAAATCTCGCAATTTCTTCGTTCCAGAGAAATATATGCAGACATTTTTAACAGCACATAAATTTTCATAGGATATATGCCTAATTCTTCGATGCCAAACTTCACAGTCTATTGCAGCCATTACACGTTCCTCAGGTCTAGACATTTCTGTTGAATTGCAGTTCAGACGATATAAATCGTTTACTACATTAGCGCTTGCCATAATTTGATTTCTCTTATTAAAAATCTTGCAGTGATCCTTTTCAAAAATCACCTCATTTCCATTTTTTGTTATCTGACGCACAGAAAGTAGGGACATACTCCACATTTCTTACAATTGTACTGATATTTTTCTTGTTAGACAATAACATTTTTACATCGCCGACACAATTAACTGGAATTTTGGTATTATTTGCGACAACCACCTCTTTATTTATAACTTGCTTTTTGTTAAATAAAATGTTTGATTTATTTGTTATGTGAGATGTAGCCCCGAATCAACATACCAACCGGTAACACTATCATTTTCATTTACTAGTAACGAGGCATATAATGCATTGAAATCCTTTTTATAATTATTTTTGGTGTCAGTTTTTTCTATCTTCTTATTGGGGCAAAATTTGCTAAAATGCCCAACTTGTTTACAGGCGTGACAACGAAATTTTTTTATTACCTGTTCCTGACGATTTCTCTTTTGAATACAATGCACTTCCTTCATTTTTCGTGTCAAACTTTGCATCCTGAAGTAGCAAAGTTTTGACTGCATCGACAGTTAAATAACTAGCCGAATTCTCTACAGCCAACACCAAAGCTCGGAATTCATCAGGCAAGCCAGCCAGCATTAACAACGCTGTCAATTCATCGTCAATATTCAACCCAGCATTCTTCACATTTAGTGACGTCCTTACAAGGCGATTTACATAGTCGGGCATAGATTCGCAGTCCGATAGCTTTATTTGGACTAATTGTTTTAACAACTCAACTTTACGTGTTAATCCTTTGTCTTTATAGGCTGCTAACAACGCATTCCAAGCTTCATGCGACGAAGTTGCCTTTGCTATATGCGCAAAATTACTAGGCTCTATCATTAGTGTGAGTTCCGCAAGCGCACGCTCATCCGCTTCCACATCTGTTTCCTTAGGTTCATTCGAAAGAGGTGTTTCTATCGGCTTCCAGCAATGTTTAATTATCAAATAAGACTTTGCATGCCGGCATTCAGAAATACCATGGGTAAAAGAAATCCAACAATATTTCAATGATTCACGAAACTTTTTTCTTCAAACCAATTTAGCGCAATTATAAATCAGTATTTTTAATTATATAAACAACCATAACCTATTAAAATATGAAAATATGTGCAGCGTAAATAAAATACGTCTGTATGGTTCGAAAGTAAAAATAGAAGAGAGAGTTTATTATAAATATTAATATATACACATATTATACTTTGACAATTATATCAAAGAATAATTGATATTAAAACCAAAGAGTATTTATAAGTATACTAGTTTTCTATTAGCAATAATATTTGTCCGTATAATTTCAAGAGTTATTAATAACTTATTGTCCCGTTTAAGCAATATGTAGTTGATATGATTATTAATTAATTATTGGCCCGCCATATTGTGTTAAAAGAAAGGGTTGCCAATTAATTTATAATGCTGCATTTGGCTGCAGTGATTTTAATTCATCTACGCACTGATTAAAGTACTCAGTCAGAATAGTGATAAAAATAATGTTTTGTTTTACAATACAAAATTAGTTCTGATTTATTCAAAATTTCTCCAGTAGTATTTATACAAATTTCTTTATTTACACTTCAATATGTTTATACATATAGTTACAAATATTAGTATTTCTTAAATATTACAAAACAAATTATTTACAACTTTCCTTTATCAGTTCACACATGATTATTGTTAAATGATCCAAATATTTATTGGGTCAAGTGATTTGTTACATTTGTGAATTATTGTGTCAAGTGTTTTGTTACGTTTGCGTGATCTATTTCTTGTTGCTATTTCCGTGATTGCTTAGGGTTTTAAATTACATTATTTACATTTATTATTATTATTATTATTATAATGAACATAGTG
>QOCX01001166.1:0-31871 GCA_005959815.1 Sarcophaga bullata | reverse complement strand
AGTACACTACGCAGTATTCTAGCTTTAAGCAGGTTGTTAAATGTTACACCATAAAGTTTAATTGCAAGGCTATATACACGTTCGTACTTCGATAACCCATAGACGTGTCTCACTACAGAATTATAACTCTTAGTTAATTTTCTTGAGCCTGCAGAATCATAGGAGGCGAAGTACAAGAATACTGGGACTAAACATGATTTAGCGTGTTTTTCACAAACTTCTTTCCACAGAAACAGTTTTCCCTGAAACATAGTTTATATGGTCAGTCCAAGTCAAGTTATTATTGAATATAATATCAAGATTTCTTGACGAATTAACAATTTCTATTTGTTCAGTGCTTAAAAATATATCAGGTTATTTAAAAGGGTTATTATAAGGCATTTAGGTTTTGATCGATTAATACAAAGACCGTTTGCACTATCCCAGATGTGTGTACGATTAAGATCCTCGTTAATCTTCTATTGTAGTGCAGCATATTTATATATGTACTAAAATTTTATTCTGAAATTAGTTATTCTCAATTAGTTAACAAATCCTACGTAGACGTTTGTCGCGATGGTGGCCGCAAATACTGAATTTTTGCTACTCTTCTTTTCTATTGCAGGTTTGTAAGTAAGCAATAAAGAATCGTTATACTATCTGTTTGTGCTTATATAATATACAGTATTACATGTAAATTCTGTTGTCGGTCTGGTTTGCTTATTTTTATTTCTTTTTGTCTGCTTAACATTCATAAATATCACAACAAATATTAAAAAAAAATTAACAAAATAGTCTAACAATAATTTCAATAATCGACCCAATTAATGAAAAATAACAACTACGCTTTGAAGACAATAAACTCTTTACTTACAAAAAGAGTAAACCAAAAAACAATGCACTTTCACACTTAAAATTTTTTTTAAAGTTTCACGGCGACCAAAAACTAAAAGAAATTTGTTGTTGGGGGAAAAATTCCAAATTTTAAAAATTTATTAGATACTAAAATGTCCATTTGAAATGAGAAACTCCAATTAAAATATTTGATCCGCCTCGAAGGACCAAATAAAATAAAATATTTTAACTTAAATTGTGTAGTATATTATAAAATGTTTCCAAAAAAAAACCTAATTTTTTGTTTGCGGGTTAATCGAAAATAGAGACAGGCCACCCTCTATTTATTTTCATACTTAAATTAAAATTAACATTAGGGTGATTAGGGTAGATAGGGTGATTGTAAAATCTATAGACAATTGATACCAATGGCGAGTTTGTGAGACATAGGCATCTGGCGTTAATTTGCAGGCGAGATGGTAGTTTTTCTTCTTACCTATTTTCTCTTCTATCTTCTTCTTTATTTCTGATACTATGTTCTTTTCTATTGTCCATTTCTTCGTATAGTCTTTTCTTCTTTTCTTTTTGGCTGAAGGTAATGACAATGGAATTATCCCAGTTTTTGCTAACGTATTTCGGATACTGAAATTAATTTACTTAAGGCGCCGTTCACACGACACGTTCGGGTTTCATTTTGACAATTCCTTTTCATATACATGAAAAACTGAATAGTTATCACGATTTTCATTTGGTTTGTTTCTATAGGTTGGATGAAAAAAGGGCAGTAAATGTTATTTCCTTTCTCTCTAAGTTCCGAAAACACTTTTTTCCTTAAAAATATTTCTATGTACGTTTTGTTTTCGCAACAAGACAAGGTTATCGGGCTATAACCCGCAATAAAAGATAGAGAGTCTATTCTTCGTGATTCGCAAGCAGTTTCATAATAAAACGACCTGAGACCATACGATTCGCTCAAAAAATGCTGTATGAAGAAACATGTTGTATCAGTCATGTTTTGGTTCCGAAACATGAATGAGAGAGGAAAACGCAAATTGTGTTTTCAATGTGAACATGGTAAAATATTAAATTAAATATGTTTCTTAGGGCCATTATTACAAAAGTGAGCTTTAAAGTCACCTTTAACTTTTTTTGTCGATAACATTGCTCAATTTTTTTAAATGCAGTGTCCACGTCGGTCTTTTTTTGTTGTGTTTACTTATTTTTTATATTTGAAGTTGCCATATTGAAAATAATATATAATATTAACAATACTCAGAGAAGTTATTACACTTAGAGAACTTATTATTCTCCCTCTCAGCAATTCATTCTTATATGAGTGTTACGTGTTCTACCACGTACACGTATAAACGCCATCTTTGTGCTCACTCTCATGTTTACTGGAGAATTAAGAGAACAAAAAGCACATACACATGTAGTTGTATATGGTATATTCCCGTAAGCATATGTGTACATTTGTTTTGTTTTTATTTTTTCATGAAAACACATTCAGTAAAATAATACCAAAAAATCAAAAATCGTGTTTTTCATACAATTTATGTGCAAATGACCTGCTGAAAAGCAAATGTTACCGATTGTGTAATTGTAGGGATGAATACGTATTTTATTGTTGTAGAAATGAAACTATATCGATTCGCACCGAATATAATGTTATTTTTAGACAATTCAAATATGATTACTTACCATATAATTTTTAGAAAGCTCAATTATGTAAACACGAATGCTTTTTGGTTTACTATTTATTAATGTTTTTGGTTTATTAAGATTAATGTTTCAAAATTTTAACTTTTCTATACTGATAATTTGAATTTGTATGGTTTCCCATGTGGAATGCTTCCGCAGTAAATAATAAGCTAGTAAATTAAAGCATCTCCATTCTATGTTTAATAACATTCATTATTTATATCAAACAAAAGGAATAAATTGTTTTTAGTGCAACTTACGCATGCTCGACAACAAATTTTTTTATGTTTTTTATAGATTATTTGTTGAAAATTTTTTCGAAGACTTTTATGTGATTTTACAGACTTCAAAAAAAAGTCAGATGGAGCGCACAACATTCCAAAGTCGAATCTTTGCATAATTTTTGCGTAAACAAACATTTCCGAAGGATATGACAAAATTTGCGCTGGTTAATTATATCCACACGACATTTACCGAAACTGTTTCCTTTTCTATACCTGTTTCCTCGTTCTTGCCGTTAAGTTCGAGGATGGCGTTGCACTTACTCAAAAAATTATGCAAAAGAGTTCGACTTGGAAGTGTGCGCTCCATCTGACTTATTTTTTGAAGTCTGTAAAATCCACATAAAAGTTTCGAAAAAATATTTTCAACAAATAGATCTATAAAAACATAAAAAAATTTTTGTCGAGCAATGCGTAAGTTGCACTAACAATCAATTAATTCCTTTTGGTTTGAATAAATTAATGAATGTTATAAACATAGAATGGAGATGCTTAATTTACTAGATAATTATTTACTGCGGAAGCATTCCACATGGAACATACAAATTCAAATTATCCAGTATAGAAAAGTTAAAAATTTTGAACATTAATCTTAATAAACCAAAAACATTAATAAATAGTAAACCAAAAAGCATTCGTGTTACATAATTGAGCTTTCTAAAAAATACATATGGTAAGTACATACCATATTTGAATTGCCTAAAAAATAACATTATAATTCGGTGCGAATCGATATATTTCATTTCTACAACAAATAAAATAGTATTCATACCCTACAATTACACAATCGGTAACATTTGCTTTTCAGCAGGTCATTTGCACATAAATTGTATGAAAAACGACATTTTTGATTTTTTGGTATTATTTTTACTGAATGTGTTTTCATGAAAAATAAAACAAAAAACAAAGTACACAAGGGATTACCAAAAATTTTTTGGTCGTGTATTAGTAATGTAAGATAGAGAAATAAGTTTAGAATTTATGTTTACAGTCATAGAAAAGTATTAAGTATATAAGTATTTTTGTATTCATTTCATCAAAATGCATAAAGTTATGCATCTTTGACTTAATAATTAGGGAACGTTTTTTTTAGATATTTGTTGGTATCTAATTTTGATTCATAAATTTCTCTTCTACTAGTAACCAACCTTTTATTTTTTCTAAAAAATTACTTTATGTTTACAAAAAATGCTGTACCTCTTTTCTTATCATTTAAGTTATTTACTTGACTATAAAAAATATCAAAATGTCTTATAAGGCAATGAATTTTAATAAAAACATTTTTTAAACATAAATATTTTTTGAGTGTAAACCTGAAAAAAAATATTATTACCCCCGTTGACATGTGCACTCGTCGTAGTGTAATCGACGACTAAAAAAAAGCATAAGAAATGTTTATATACTAATACATTAGTGTATGAGCTTTTTGTTCTCTTAATTTCTCAGTAAACATGATTGTGAGCACGAAAATTTAGATTTCCCTGTTACCTAGCCCCCTCATCAGTAGAACACAAAATGTTTTCAATTTTAAATACACTGTGTGCAACATCTTTATATATTTATAGTCTTTGGTTTAACGCTCAGATCTGCCTTATTGTCCCCTTATAATAAGGAAAAACAATTTAACTACCCGTTAAAATCTTCCCTTTAGTTAACGGCGAGTTGTAATAATGGCCCTTAATGTTTTTTGATTAGGTAAAATTTGGAGAACTTTGTAGGACGGCGTAAAGTAGTTTTTAGATATTGTGATTTTATTTTTGTACTTTAATAAGTATAGCGTTAAATCTTTTTCTAAAATAAAATTTTGTTACAACTTAAAGATATTCGTTCGATGACATGCCAAAAGTGGTACCCATATTAGTGTGGCCCTTAAAATTAAAAGTGAGATTGTTTCCAGTGATGAATATTGATCAAAAAATTATTCTGTCAAATTTTCAGATCAATCTTTTGGGGTTAAGACGTGTCACAAGCCCGATCAAATTTATAGGAAACCATAAAATTTAACTTTTTTGCCTCATAAAAGTATTAATTTTACGAAAAATTGTTGTAAGAGGAAGATGTTTGCTTTAAAGTTTTAAACATGTTGTTTAGGTATACTGTGTTAAAGAGTTATCTCTCCCCTTTCCAAAAATTTTTTTTAGATTCAAGCGAAAAGAGGTATAAAATAAAGCAAATAAAATTTGTTTACATACATTTGTAAAGGTTAATACGAATTCAGCTGTTCAGAACAGTGATGAGTGTCGTTAAGACAAAGCGAAATTCAAAAAGTACCAATTGGGTACTTTTAATTGGAAGAAGTTATGTTTTATTTTTAAATTTATTGTTGTTACAAATATTTATACTTGTAATATTCTAAGATATTACATTGTTGGCTTAATCTTAGTCAATATTTATGGAATTTATATATACGTACAGTTGAATTTTGTTCTATTCAAAGTGAATTTTTTGTTTTTTATTATTATCTAGCTAGAAACGTAATAATAAAAAATACTCTTATAACTCTTTAAGAACATTAGCATCATAAGAATATGTATTTAAAAATTTTTAAGATTTAAAATACATATTTTGTATATATTATGTTTCAAAGTTTTTTTATACACATTACAATCATAATTACATCAATAATAATTAAAGAAAAATCATTTTTTAGTTACAAATTTAAAAGATTAATATATATATAAGTACCAAAAAGGAGAATTCGTACAACTACGTCACTCAAAATACATACATATTATTTATTTATTTCGGTAAAATTGTTTTGTGAACACAATAAAAGCGTAACAATAAGTATTTATTTCTTATATAATAATTTTTTATTATTATTTTAATTAAAAATTTCATTATATACATGCAACAATTAAAAGTTTTATATAAATAAACATCAATGTGCCAAAGAGGATGTTTTTGCCGCAAAGCAACTTTGCATATAATAGCTCCAACACTCATGTTCAAAAGTCAAAAAAACGGAAGATAATTCTCTTTTATTCAGATCGTCCCGTTTTGCTAACGAGAGAATGTTTCGGTAAGCGTTTACATTATTCACCATATGATAAAAAGAGAACATTCTTTACGGTACGTTACGTTGCGTATGTGTAACTGGCACTTAAGCTAGGAAAATGTTTTGTGCATACGTTTAGTATAAACGAACGAGATCTACAGAACACCAACATTTAAGAGATGCTGTAAAGGAAAACACTACAAAAAATTCTCGTTTTCTGCGTAGTGATTCTTTTTAATTAGCGAACATTTCGCTAAGCTCAAATACTGCACAAGAGATTTGATAAATTAAATGATCAGTTACAAATAACAATGCAAACAATGTTCAGAGAGTGTGAAGATTGTCTCTTGAGTGAAATTGATAAGAAAATAAATATAGCGATGAATGAGAAAAACAATTTAACTGAAAGGGTACAAATAATTCAAACAACTATACAACAAATAAACAATACGGTGTCGAGCAAAATATTAGAAAAAATATGTAAATGAAGAATTAAGAATAGAAATGTTATATTTAAAATGAATGCCAAGCAGCAACAAAATTCAATTGTTGCATATTACTTACGCATTTATGAAACACCCTCTGTCAAATATGAAAAATATAAGGAAACTCTGTCAAGTTTCAATATTAATCCCCCTGATGTCAGGACAATCTTTCTAATTAATACTAGAAAGGACTGTGTAAAGAACACGAATGCAAAAAAGGAAGTAACAGATCCGGATATTATAATTAAATTCAAATGCCCTTATGATAGAACTTTTGTGCTGAAATCTTTAACTAGGTGCTATACGTTTATTAATATTGGTTTTGAAAGTACGGTTGCTTTTTATGTCAACGAGAATCTGACACTTGGCGGAATCAAACTAAATCTGGAGCATTTATTAATAGAGACTTAGTCTACATTAAAAAGACTGGTGATAATGATCCTATAGAAATAGATTCCAAAACAGAATGCTTCATCTACCAGAGATAAATTAATTACGTTTAAAAATTGTTATTGTAAATTTCAAAATGTATATACCTATCGTTAGTTACTATTTTCTCGTAAATATGTGTTGCGTTATACTTCTAGTTGTAAATTTAATTTGTCTTTTATTATCGTATCTATCTTATCCTATCTTGTTCTGGTCTATATATTTATGATAATGAATTCACAACTTAATGATATCGGCGTAGTTCATTCTAGAGAAATCCTTTACACCATGGTTAGGATACTCTCTAAATGAACTGCAGGTTTCAACGTATGATTCATAAATGCTCAAAGTCTTCACAGAATCGCGGTTGTCGTGGTTTCGTATTAATGTTAGTGATAGTTATTGTCATCTGCAAGGATACCGTATATTTTCGATCTAACAGGGAATCGCACGCCCGTGTGGTGGCAATATACGTTAGATCATCAATCTCATGTAGGGAATTATGTCACTCAATGCTGCTAGAGGAAGAATTTTTGCAGGTAATAACATTGCCACCGGCAATAGAATGAATCGCATTTTTATTTCTTGAATTTTTTCGTAACTTCCAAGAACTTCTATTGGGTACAATTTATCGACCGAATAATATAATCAATATAAAACCTTTATTAGATAAATTATCCTCTGTTAACCTTGATTATACAGACATAATAGGTGACATCAATGTCAATGCGAATACTGTTTTTGATTAGGGATTGGCAGAAGATATGAGTGCCATTGGTTTTTACGGGGTAAAATAAAGTATCATTTTGAAAAATATGCTCCAGTTAAGACCGGAAAAATACGAAATGGAAGGCCGTGGTTTACTAATGAAATTAAGATCTCAATTAATAATACGAATAGTGCGTATTACAAGTGGAAGAGACTCAGGACATCTGATCTGTACAACATTTTTAAGGCATGTAGGAAAGATACAAATCCATTTTCTACGCGGAAAATATCCAGTCAGATATTTGCAACAAAGGAAAATGGGGAGATATTCCATCTTTAGAAATAATGAATAGCAGTCCTATATCCAATAGCATTGTCAATCTACTTAGCATAGATTTCTCGAATATACTTACTACTGATATAGACTTCGAGCATTACAAATCATCTGATGTCTTTCTCCCTCTATTCTTATGACCCAAAATTTAATTCAAAAACGGTAACCAGGAATACATTCTTGAAAGTATACTTGGCATTAAAAACAACTCCATCGGCAAGGATGAGTTTAATCCCAAAATTGTTAAAATTGATAAATGCTATAATTACAGTGTGGAAATGTGCTAAGATAATACCTGTACCTAAACAATATAAAACCTACCACCCAATAGCAATATTATCATAATTATTGAAAATTATCGAAAAATTAATTTATAGGCAAATGACCCATCTGTCTATATAATAATAATTTACTATCTGGTTTCAGACCTGATCACAGCTGCATTTCTGCGCTTGTTGATGTTACAGATGAATTGTTATGAAAGGCTGATGATAATATAATATCCTTTTAGTCTTACTTAATCATTCGAAGGCATTTGACACTGTTGACTACACGATACTTTGCCAGGAACTCAAATACATGTTTCACTTTTCAGAAACCGCTGTTAAGCTTACTTCTTCATTTTTACAGGACAGAAGTCAATTTGTGTGTTGTGATGATAATATTTAGAGGCGTACCACATGGTTCCATACTTGGTCCATTACTATATTCGATTTACTCTTATGTCTGCCATCAAAGTTGAAGTATTACAATGTACAAACGTCTGCAGATGACGTTCACTATACATTAGTTTCTCGCCTTCTGATTTATAAATTGTGTTGGGAAAGTAAATTGTGATCTATCTAATCTGTTTAAATGGGCCTTGACGAACGGCCTTTGCCTCAATTCGAAGAAATCAAAGGTATTGGGCTCTTCAACGCAAGTACCACCAATTCAAATTGATAACATGGCTATTGAGACAGTTCATAGTGACAAGAACATGGTGTTATTTTTCACAATAACTTAACTGGTCCATCTGTGGGATCACGCTTGCCATGCTGCGAAATCTTTGGTAAACACAGTACTTTACTCCGTTCAACATTCGTCTACATACAGACATAATTGGTCATTACAATTCAGTCAGGACTACGAACTAGCTTCTCACACCACTTATGTAGTCTGCGTTAATTTTATATATGAGTGTCGGGACCTACAGTTTAAAGTCGACTCCGAACGACAGATTTTTGAGAAACTTTTCATTTAAATTTTATTTACTCTCAGAGTTTTTGTCAGAAATCTGCTAAGAGTAATTCGCCGGAGAAATATTTGTTTATATTTCATTTAGTTGTTTAACCTGGGGTTTGAACCGCGGTCTTAAGTCTAATAAGCCAACACACTACCTACTAGACTACGGCAATTACACTACTTACTAGAAAAAAACCTACCTCATACCCACATTGCTGTAAGGATGTGAACAGTCCTCAAGCTATGATGCAATGCGTAAAAATAAATTTGAAACTAACATATAACAATGTTGCCATATATATTTATGGTCGTACAAGATACAGCAGAATATCCGAATACTCATACAAAATGTATAACGTTGAAGATCTATTAAAATGTCGTGCTCTTATATATCTGCGTGAAATCATTTATGTTAAAGAACCTCATTATCTGTATAAGAGATTAATTTTCTCTAGATCTAAAAAGAAGAAGGAACTCAACAGCATTAGATACCGCAAGCGAATTTCTGAGGCACTTTTATATTAATGCAATTTGTTGAACTGTGTTCAACATAATTTTTGTTTGAATTATACCGTTGTAATTCTTCATGAATAACTCTTTTCAATTATAAAACTAGTTGTCAAGAAACCGCCAAGAAGGCAATAATGGCCAAGTTACATAAAAACTCTCAGCCTTCTTATTACTTTGGGGGATTCTTCAACTCATTTTTATTAGACCCTAGGAGCTTAGTTGACTCCTAGGGCCTACAAATTGGTCCTTCGACAAGTCCGAGCGTCCTCGGACTGTGGATTAAATCAGTGGCACAATATCCACTAGACATCACAGGCGGATATGCGTTGCCAGCATCAACCCCAATAAGCAAGGAGTGGCAAAAGCTCCACTAACTAACACAGGCGATTGTGCGTTACCAGCATCAATCCCAACAACCGTAAAGTGGCATAAGATCCACAGGTTACAACAAGGCTTTCACAGCATCAACTCCATCCAGAGGAAACGGGCAAGAGGTCCAATAACCAGAATTAAAATCTACACGATAAAAGCAAAAACCATCATTAACGATCATCACCAAATTCATACCCAGGAAAAAGTTAAAATCAAGGCCATTTAAGGAAATTTTCAAGAAAAGATAAGTAAAACACAACAACGGCAAAAATAGAGACAAGAGGCCAGTTATTAACAAATTCATCACAAAAAAACTAAGGTTAAAAGTGTCAATCAAGGGCATTAAAAAGGTAAGGGGGAAAAAAAGGTATGTACAGTACAGTACTACTACAGTAGTAGTTGGTTTGACTTAAAAAATCTCTAAGAGAACAGTGTAGGAATTAAAAAAAAAAATAAATACGCAAGTAGTTACACATATGTTCAAAATTAAAAACACCAATAAGATTAAATGGCAAAAAGGTCAGTGTCACGCTATTGTGGTATGCATAGAAAAAAAAACAACGATAAAAACGCATAAAGGGCAACGGTAAACGCAAAAAAAAAACAGTTGCAAAAATACTCATCATAAACTTCTGGTGAATTGCACACGACAACAAAAAAGAATTAGAACAACATCGAATGAAATACCATAGCAACATATAAAACATTAAAACACCACAATTTAACATCAATATCAACTGTACACAAAGAGAACAAAACTCTACACAATATAACGGGATCAAAAAGGAACAAACAACAAAACTTTCATGATTAACATTGACCGTCGTTTCGTTTCGCATGTTTCATTACAGTATATTTCATTAGTTAGTCAAACGTAAGAAACGTAAAATCGTGACGTACGTAGCCTTAAAAACGTTTGGGTAGTTATAGACACGTTAAAAACGGGGCATATGTCAAGGAAGAATGTAAACAAAACAGGAGCAGAACACACGAACACAACACAATGCAAAGAAATTGGTATACAGACATTTGCACGAAGTCATCTGTTCAGACAGTGATGAGTTTTGCTAAGAAAAAGCAGAATTCCAAACGGACTAATTGAGCCTTAATTGGAAGAAGTTATATTTACTTCTTAATTTTTTTGTTATTATTATATTTATTTTTATTCTATAATGGAATATTACATTTTTGGTTTAATCTGACTCAATATTTATGGAATTTAGATATAAGTAGTGTCGAATATTGCTCTATTAGAATATTTTTTCTTATTAAATTGCTCTAGTTAGAATAGTAATACTAAAAGAATTAAAAAAAATTATGAACATTGGAGTCAATAGAATATGTATTTAAAAATTTTAAAGATTAAGAAGATTTATATACAATTAGAAACGCATCAAAAACAGCATTTGCGTAACATTGCCACTTAGAATACATACTATTTATTTATTTTGTTTCAAAGTTTTTTATACAGTCATAATAATAACAATAATAATTAAAGAAAAATCATTTTTATGTACAAATTTAAAAGATTAATATAAACGATTATTATATATAAAACTACCAAAAGTGATAATTCGTACCACTTCGTCACTCAAAATATATACATATTATTTATTTATTTTGTTAAAATTGTTTTGTAAGCACAATAAAAACATAACCATAAGTATTTATTTCTTATGTAATAATTATTTTATTATTATTTTAATTAAAAATTTCATTATATGCATGCAACAATTTAAAACATGAATGTGCAATGCAACTCTGCATACAATTGCCCCATCACTCATATTCAAATGTCACGTAAAAACGTGAGAGAATTCTGTTTTATACAGATCGTCCCGTTTTGCTAACGAGAGAGAACGTTTTGGTAAGCGTTTACATTGCTTTCCATATGATAAAAGGAGAACATTTTTAACGGTACGTTACGTTACATGTGGCTAACTGACACTTAAGCTTACGCAAACGTTTAAAAGAATTTTTGTGATCATTCTATTAAAATCAGTTAACTCGGCAAGATCAAAAGAATAAAAAAGTGCGTGAAAAAAGAACAAAAATGAAAAAAGACAGTGAAGAAAGAAAAGTAGTCTTTGGGAAAGGAAAAATTAATAAGAAAAAAACAGTAGAAAATAATAGATTTTCTTCTTTTTTTTTTGAAAAAAAAAAATAAATAAATACAAAATAAGACTGAGAAAAGAAACACAGAACTTTTTGGAAAAGGAAAAAATTAATAACTAAACAAACAAAAAAAAAAATTTTTTTTTTGGAAAAGGAAAAAAATTAAACAGAATTTTTGGGAAAAAAAAATTTTTCTTTTTGAATTTTTTGAAAAAAGTGGAAAAGAACAACAAAATTTTTTAAAGAAGAAAATTAAAAAGATTTTTTTTTTGAAAAAAAAAGAAAAAAAAATTAAACAGAATTTTTGAATAAAAAACAAAAAGTGGTGGAAAAGAAAAGCCAAATTTTTGAAAACGAGAAAAAAAACTAAATCAAATTTTTTTTTTCGAAGAAAAAGTGAAACCAAGAATCATTAAACAAAAATTTCTGAAAAAGAAAAACAACTAAACAGGATTTTTTTGAAAAAAGAGGAATTTTTGGAAATAAAATTTTAGTAAAAATAAACAACCAAATTTATTTTGAAAAAGAAATAAACGTTTATACAGAATTTTTTGAAAATGAATGTTTTGCACCTTTAACAGAATTTGCTTTTGTTATGGACGAAAAGAGTGAAGTAAGTGATGAATTTAAAGATGGAGTCTCACTGCAGTACGAAGCAGCGGCACACAGGTATAATAAAGCGAAGCTTAGAGAGTAGATATCAAACAAATCAATTACAGAGCAAAGTATGGTAAATGCAGCAGAAACAACAGTCGTTCGGCAATCGAGGTCTGGTCTAAGGTTAACCCCATGTGACATGCCAATTTTCAAGGGCGGTTATACAAAATGGTCAGAATTCAGGGATATGTTTACATCTTTAGTTTTGGGAAATAAAGATATATCAAAAGTCGAGAAATTACAATACTTGCGGACCAAAGTAAGGGGGGAGGCCTGAAAAATCGTGAAAATATTCGATGAAGTTGGTCAAAATTTCGAGTTAGCTTGGGAAGCGCTTCAGAATCGATTTGAGAACCCGAGAATATTAGTTAACCAACAGATAAAACACATTCTATCAATACAAACGGCTCAGAACGAATCTTCAAGATCAATACGATCAATTGTGGATACCATAGATGAGAAAGTAGCCATTTTGAAAACCTGTAACATCAATGTTTCTTCGTGGGACCCGATCTTAACTTATACTTGCTCTTCAAAGACCCTACGGGCTTGGAAAAACTCTCTCAACAATCACAAAGAAAAGCCCTCATGGAAAGACATGAGCAATTTTCTCAAAGGAGAATCGAGATGTTGAAAACAGTTTTCGATATGAAGAAGAAAATTGAAAGGAAAATTCAGGATCAAGGTCAAACTCATTTCACTCTCAAACCGACGGAAACAGAGTTTTAGAATTATCGTTAAAGGATCGAATAAATTTTGCATATGCTAATAAATATTGTAGCAATTGTTTATCTTCTAATCATTTTAAATCTAAATGTCCCAGTAAGATTCTTTGTTTTCGCTGCAAAAGAAAACATCATACTCTACTTCATGAGGATGATGCAAATCCTCGGGCACTTAGGGAAGTTTCTCCACGGAATGGGGAAACAGTTTACCTTGTACGGACGGACAAGAATTCTGCCTACGGCTCTAATCTACATACAACAAGCAGGTAAGCTATTTACTGTTCGGGCGCTACTCGATGCGGGATCCGAAAAGAGTTTTGTGTTCTCAAAAATTCAGCAACAACTCTCAATTCCTGTGGAAGCGTATCACACTCGGATTTCTGGTCTAGGAGGAACGGTGGTAGGAAGGTCAAAAGGAATATGCAATCTTACCATGCGGACAAAGAGGTCCGATTTCTCAATCGCAATTAAAGCAATTGTTGCCCCAAAATTAGCTCATTTTTTACCAAGTTCTCCAATAAAGAAAACCATTCTTCCAGATATTAAGCCCTTAGATTTAGCAAATCCTTATTTTTACAAACCTGGTCCCATAGATCTTATTATAGGAAGCGATTATTTACCTTTCATCAACCTAATTGGTATAAAATCGAACATTGAGATCACTTTAGAGGCATGGGAATCCCACTTCGGATGGTAATTGTCAGGTCCATTCATACGTATAATTCATACGTATAATTCATTTTCAAAGTCAGATCAGTAGAAGAAACTGCCTTGCAAGAGTAAATGAAAAAGTTTTAGGAACTAGAGGAGGTAGAAAAGGAAAAGGACAAATCGGAACACGATGTATATTGCGAAAATTTTTATAAAACCACGGATAAACGTCAACCTGAGGGGAGGTACGTGGTAAGACCTCTTTTTAAGCCAAATTATCCTTCGGAAATCTTTTTTTATTCATCGATATGCATAACTTACGCACAACACCTTCAGATGGAGAGGAAACTCGGCAAAAATCCTGAGCTAAAAACTCAATATCAACAGGTTCTATAAGAGCACATCGATTTAGGTCACATGGAAGAAGTAACTCATCATGAACCTTCAACTACGAAATATTTCTCGTTTTTCTACCACATCACGCCGTTATTCGTCCCGAAAGCAAATCTACAAAAGTACGCGTTGTATTCAACACCTCCAAGAAATCGTGTCGATTCTCGTTAAACGATATTTTACATCAAGGCCCAGCTCTTCAGGAGGACTGAATGCAAATTATTCTGTCATGGAAATATTATAAATATGTGTTCACTGGTGACATTCAGAAAATGTATCGCTAAACTTTTGTAAAAACTGTTACCTTTGGGATTAACAGCGCACCCGATCTAGCACTAATAACACTTCTTGAAGCGAAGCGAAGATTGTAAAGAAACACACCAATTAGCATCTTCAATTCTTAAGGAGGAGATCTATTTAGATGACGTTTTATCAGGACGACATAATCTGGACGTCAAAGAAAAACAAATACAGCTATCTAATGCGTTGATTTCTGCATTGTTTCCATTGAAGAAGATAACCAGCAATCACCCTGCTCTTTTTGAAAATTTGGTCAGGGAAGATCTTCTTGAAGATTTTTTGTAATTTGACAACTATAGCTCGCTAAAGACCTTAGGTATACGTTGGAATGCCAAGGAAGATATATTTTACTACGTACTAAAAAAATAGGAGCTTCACACATACATAATTGGCCATTACAACCCTTCAGTCAGGATTACGGCCTAGCTTCTCACACCACTTATGTTGTGTGTGCTAATTTTATGCATGAGTGGCGGGACTTACAGTTTAAAGTCGACTCCGAACGACAGATTTTTTTGAGAAACTTTTCATGGCAATTTTATTTACTCTCAGAGTTTTTGCCAGAAATCTGCTGAGAGGAAGTCGCCGAAGAAATATTTTTTTCATATTTCGTTTTTGATGTCTGACCGGGGATTCGAACCCTGGCCTTTCGTCTAATAAGCCAACACACTACCTACTAGACTACGGCGACTAAAAAAATAGGAGCTTCACCATCCACTAATAAACGGCAAATTTTATCTACCATCGCCAAGTTATTCGATCCTCTCAGTTGGTTAGGGCCTATTGTTATGTGAGCTATGAGCTATGTGAATGCAAATCAAATTGGGATGAAGACATACCACCAAAGATATTGGAACAATGGAACGAGTTTTCGACTACTCTGCCACAAATTTCATCTATTAAAATAGCTAGATGGGTAAGTTTCTCACCTCAGTACTAGGCTCAAATTCATGGGTTATGTGATGCATCGGAAAGAGCATATTGCAGTGCAGTTTATTTGAGGGTGCCAACTGCTGAAAGAGAAATTTTTTGTAACTTATTAGTTGCCAAAACTAAAGTAGCGTATTTGAAAAAAATTACCATTCCGAAACTTAAGCTCTGTGGATCACTCTTATTACATAAATTAACGAAAAGCTTAACCAGACGATTAAAATTCCCCTTTGAAATATTTTTATATACTGACTCCTCAATTGTCTTAGGCTGGCTGCAAAAACCTCCGCATACTTTGAAAACTTTTGTAGCCAATCGTGTTAGTCAGATCACCCAGCTTGATGGAAAGAAAGTTATGGTGGTACGGTCCTCCATGGCTAAAACAAACTCCAGAATCTTGGCCCAAACCCCGAACTTTTGATCCCACTGAGTTAGAATCCCGAAATATATCGAAGGAAGAAGACAGGAAGACATTTTGAGCAAATTTTTATCATTCCCCAGAGCCCTAAGAATTTTAATTTATCTCTTCATCAATCGTCTTCTTAAACGTAAATATGAGACACAAAAACACATCACATTCGAGGAAATACAATTTGCGAAAAATTTTGTAATTTTAAATGCGCAACGAATTCATTTTTATTTAGAACATGACTGCCTTAAGAACAATTAACCCATTAGTATAAAAAGTCGAATACTTTCACTAAATCCTTTTCTTAACCAAAATGGACTACTACGTGTAGGTGGCAGATCCGGTATTTTATTCCGGATTAAGTTTTAAGCACCCTATCATAATTCGTGAAAAATCGTCACTAGCTAAACTGCTTACCGGATATACCCATCAAATTTTACTCCACGCGGAACATCATGTTATGTTAAGAGCAGTTCGACAGGGCTTTTATATTCCACGGTTTAAAAATCTAATTAGGCAGTGTGTCAGAACCTACAAAATCTGTACAGTTTACCCCGTGAGAGAGCTACATTTTCTTTACCATTCACTTATACCGGAGTGGACTTTGCTGGTCCTCCAAGCCTCCAATTTGCGGAATGCAAAACTTTTAAAAAGATATGCAGCAGTTTTCGTTTGTTTCTCTATACGAGCAGTTCATCTCGAAGTCTGCTCGAAATTATCAACGGATGCGTTTCTTGCTTGTTTTGCCAGATTTGCGAGTTGCAGAGGTCTACCGAAAACAATGTTCTCCGAAAATGGCAGAAACTTCTTAGGCGCTAAACATTCGCTGTTAACTACTCACAATGACTTTATGAAAAATGCGGAAAAATCCTTATGGCACTCATGGATTTAGCTGGACATTTATTCCACCATATGCACCCCACATTGGCGATATTGAACTTTCGTCCAATTTCTCCTTTATCTGAAAACCCCAACGTACTTCTTCCCTTGACTCCAGGTTACTTCCTTAGAGGCGCTCCGGTCATAGCTGTTCCGGAATCTTCAAATACTTCTTCTGAGGAGAACATAACGAACGAGAACGAAGAAGCAAATGAAAAACAGAAAAGGACAACCTGAAGGAAAACGACTTCGGCCTAGTTAAAGAGGATATGTTACCAGCTACTGAGTGGCGACTTGGTAGAGTTCGTGTTGCCGAGATACTGACCAGTAACGGCTTGATTAAACGTCCTATCGTAAATCTTTTCAAGTTATCTATTGAAATTAAACAATTAATTCACAATATTACCTAAAACACGATCTTAGAGCTTTAAGTCAAACCACATAATCTACTTGTATTGTGCATGTTTTCTTTGTTTTCTCTTTCCAGACAATCATGCTCAACAAACCACTGTTCTGTGGGAGAAAGCAGCATTCTCCAGTTTTGAAGAGAACCCCAAATCAAGTGGCCCCTCAAATGTTCCCGACACTCAAGAAAGTGGATTAATCCCACCCATGAACAAAGTAAATTTGATACATAATGAAGTCATCAGGGTGGCCACTTTTCTCTTGCAAACTTCAACGAATTGTAGCGTCCTCCTCAAAAGCTGTAAAGTTTCTCGAACCCCCTACCTCCGCGGTCAAAGCAATGTTCCAAGTGGCTCCGGCATTCAATTCTACAAACATAGTGGCAACTTGGCAGCTGGAAATAACAAATCGAGCCACTTTTAAATTTCCACCGCCCATCCTAGATGAGGCTTTGACTAGACATTACCACGAGCTTAGGCCAAAAGCGCTCCCCAATTTCCATGCTTGCCGTCAGGTTGATGGAGTCGTCGGGTGGCCGTTAATAGGGAAGTTTACGCTGAAACAATTTGATCGTCCCAATTCAAAGTTGCCCCGAGCACAAAATTCGCAATTTGGATGGATCATGCACGAAAAATGGACGGTATGCAGTTGCCACTGACGGAGCTCGGAGGAACATAATTTTTTAAGTGTATTTATTTCCTTAATTATTGTGAATTATATTTTTATTAAATCGATTTATCTTAATACTATATATCTTAAATTATCTTAATATTATATACTTGTTTGAATTATACCGTTGTAATTCTTCATGAATAACTCTTTTTAGTTATAGAACTAGTTGTCAAGAAACCGCCAAGAAGGCAATAAAGGCTAAGTTAAATAAAAACTCTCAGTTTTTGTTAGACCCTAGGAATTTAGTTGACTCCTAGAGCCTACACAATTCGTCTTTGGAATGAACTACCAAACGATATACAGTTTTGAAGCAATGCTAGGTAATTCAAAACTGCGATATGTATGATGCGTGATGCAATTATTTTATGTTTTATTTTTTTAATTTAATCATATTTAATATAATCTATCATTAAGGAAAAGATAAACATTATGTAATTGTCTAAATTTTGTCTATGTCTTACCAGTACTGTTAAATAGGATAATATCTTGTTGCACTGTGTTTAGGTTTAAATAAATAATAATGGTTAAGAGGGGCGTAAATAATATCTTTCTTGAAATCATACAGTAGAACGAACCGATTTCTATCAAATTTAAGATTTAAATCACCGTAAGGATACGTCTTTGAGTTGAGATGAACTTTAACATCAGTTAGGTAATTAACATTAATTAGATTTCAATGTTAAATTTGTTATAAATAGCCGTTTTTCGTTTCCACTAGCTAGCTTAACATTTCATAATATTGTCGTGCTTAAGGGAATAGAGGCATAATAATATATATCCCAACTTTCAACATATTATTCAAAAGTCAACGACTGTTCTAGTTTATAGGCAAGTTGTACATGTGATACCTTCCATGTTACATTTAAAATAGTTTAATATTGATATTTTAAAACTTGGGAGTCATCTTTAGATCGCTAAATAATTAATTCCTGTTTAGAATTGACTATTGACTTGTTGGGATTTTCAGCAGAACCGTGCGGCATTTTCAAACAAAATTTAAATTATCCACTGGCAAGAATCAGTATTAATTGGTGACCATCCTGCATTTACTAATTCACCATTTTCAACGGTTGAGCGTTAATTTTTTAATTGAGACGGTTCCTTAAGATATTTTGTTAATGTTAACAAATTTGGTTGCGATGGTAGCTACGAATTGTTGTTGTTGTATGAATAGTTTTTACTCTCGAATAAAATCATTCCTTTCGAGGTTACAAAAGTAATGCAATAGGTATATTTTCTTCATGAAAATTAATAAGGTTTCCGTTCCGTTCCGTAGGCTGCTTTTAAAAAATGATGTTTACTAAATCAGTTGCTCTCTATGTAGGTTTTTAGTTTGTTATAATTTTATATATATACAACCTAAAACCCGGTGTGCTTCGCGTTATATATATTTTAAATGCATATTTAGTTTGTAAATTTGTTCTTTTATAAGAAAACGTAATTAGGTAATAAATCTGTTAAGTTCAATTTAAAGATATTTATTTTCTGATTAATATTTACAAATTTTCTTAAAATGTTATATTATTCTAACTTTATCTTATCTTGTCTTGTCTTAATAACTACTTTCTATCATAATTTAGAGTTGTACGAAAGCTTTAGTATACACCATATTTCTGGTTTTTCCCTCCAGCGCGTAGTAAATCTATAGGTTTTCCTATACGTGAACAGGCAACATATAGCTGTCCATGTGAGAAACATGGATTTTATACGTACGTCACGTCTCAGTAGTTCTTGATATTGATGATCTATAACGTTCATTATATATATATACTATTCATATATATATTGATATATATATATTGTATATATATTTTAGATAACTTATTTATTCAAAGAAAAATATTCCAATTCACGTTTTTTTTTTTTTGCCTCAGGTCTTACGATATTGTTCAGACGAGGTTTCTAAAGTAGAAATCAGCCAGTATGAAATTCCACAATCTCACAGGAATTTCAACAACATGGATATGAAACATTTTCTTATAATCAGCAGTGAAATGTGCCAAAGCTTATTTCCAGCAAGACATAGTTTGGATCCAGCACAATGTGTAGAAAATATTCGGTAATAATAGCACTGTGTAGACTAGAGAAAACAAAGCAGAGTGCATCACGCTGGTAGTTTAGAATATAACAAAATTTTAAAAACATTCTTATATTCCCAATCTTTAAAAATGCTCTTAAAGAACAGTTAATTAATAACATTGAAATGCTTCTTATGTAGTAAGACTGAACAGATTATGTAAATTGATTGTAATATTTATTGTTATTAAAATAACGGTTTAAATTTTTTTATTATTCTAAATACATTTTATTTATATACATACATATCTATTGTTAAATTAAAATTTTTTTCTTGTATATATATTCTAAATGAATTTGTTGATATATTTACTTTGCCAACTGGCCTCAATAATGACCACTGGACGCTGAGGCAAAAATTATATTGTTGTTGTATATATTTTGAAATAAAGAAAAAAAGATATATTTGTGTCATATATTTTTTTTGTTAATTTTTTTTTGTTATATTGATATCTAGCAGAACTTTTCCCAAATTTATAAATATGATTAATTTTTCTCTCTCACATACATTTTTCTAATAAATTTTGTAAGATTCTTTAAGTTCTTCAATAGAGATTATTTCGTTTTGATGATTGTTATGCCCAGCGCCTTGTGATGAAAGGAGTAAACGCAATATAAATAGTTCGATTTTCGATTTTAGCAATAAACCACTACCTTTTGTTAAAACGTTTGATTTTTGTGTTGAATATTTAATATTACT
Organism: Sarcophaga bullata; assembly: GCA_005959815.1. Taxonomy (NCBI): domain Eukaryota; kingdom Metazoa; phylum Arthropoda; class Insecta; order Diptera; family Sarcophagidae; genus Sarcophaga; species Sarcophaga bullata. The sequence continues at coordinate 11,104 of QOCX01001166.1, read as the reverse complement.
CGTTGATATTTGAATGTTTTCCTTTTATTTATTCATTAAGTTGACAGCTACGTGTGAATTAGAATCTCTTTATATTTTTTCAAATCGATTTTAGAATAACGGAGAGATTTTGTATGAAATAATAGTTATATATATATATATAATAGTCCTGGTGTAATTTTCAATTCCATATTTCCCATCTCCATAGTATTACTTCTATTAAATATTAATTTTTTTCCATATCTCCAATTACCGTCTGCTTCTTGATTAAAACCATAAATTTCGTATTTTTAATAAGTAATACAATATTCTCAAATAATGGAGAGTTTTTTCATTAGCTTTTCTTATCGTAATTCAATTGTTTTATACTCTAACGTTTCAAAAATATATGTGTAGTTTTATTGCATTTTTTATAATTATCATAACTAGTGTGATCATGAATTTTTTCGTTTTAAATCTCCTCCAACTCTGATACGCTTGTTACTATTAATTGACATTGAAGTATTTCTCGTTTTACATGTTTACACTTCAGATCTTTATCATTATTAGCGCCATTATTCTCATTATCATCATCCATATGTTCACATCATTGCTATTGTTGGTTAGTTTTTGAAATATTATTGATGGAACTTTAGACGATTTCGTGTTTTAAAATTTGAAAACTTCTTTCTAACATTTGTTTTATGGGATCTATTTTCTTATTTGTAGTATTACATCTTTTATAACTCGATGATTTAATTCTTTTCAAGTTTCTCATATACGTACTAGGTACATTTTATTATAATCATAACTTGCATTAGATTTATGATCACAAATCGAATTCGGTAATAATGTATTGTGTACAATTGTTCTAACTGATTAATTTGAAACAGAAATATAGAAATATGTATAATATAGAAAATCGTCAGTTGTTCATGCGAGTTATAAAAGTAACGAAAAAATTGTTATAAACTACAGTCAAAACAAAATACTTGTAAGATCTGTAAACAACTTAATATTAGATTTGACCAGGTTCAAAACTAGAAAAACGATTAGTAAGAGGAGACAAAGGAATAAATTTATTGTATACAGCCTGCAGAGAACACAAGATTGCATACTTACAATGAAAACATATAGAAACAAGACTTCAAGCAGATTGAAGTTTATCTAAAAAGGCCTGGCAGCAAGTTATTTAAAGTAACGAACGCTTTGAAAGCTAAACTAAAATTTGGATTGGGTTTGAAGAAGTAAAGGCAAAATAAAAAACGAATTCAAAAGGGAGCAGAAAAGGAAAAAAGAATAAATGTAATAGCTACTGTAAGAAAAGTTTTAAAACAATTGAAAGATCAGAAAAACCTTGTTATACACGATACAGATAAAATTGCCCAAAAGACTATTCAATCAAATTTTAAAGGGAAAAAGCAAGCAAACATTACGATACCGAGTGTTATACCTCTGCCCGTACTAANGATACCGAGTGTTATACCTCTGCCCGTACTAACAGCATTGTAAGCTCATCGTGGTTTAGCAAGTGGGTGGTTCGCCATTTTTAAATCAGTAAATGAAATCAAAAATGGGAAAGAACAACTGGCAGAGGATAACCGTCGCAATAGATTTATGGAATCAATTGCAATGGGGAAGTTAATATACTTCAAACCATGATACTGGCCCTACTATAAGCCCAGCTCCAAAAAACTACTATATGATCTACCTAATCGCGTGATAACATATTTGGATTTGAATAAATATGGGATACAGCTAAAACATTTTAGTGGTGTTTTCATGCGAGAAAAAACCTTTAACATAAGAATTCGTTTTTGTTTATTTAGACAATTCAAATGGTTCCGGTACACATTGGCAGCATGTTATACCCTATCTATAAAGAGTATTTTGATAACTTTGGGAACTTACAACAACCACTTGAAATAATCAATTACTTGAAATCATCCATTAGCAATTATATTCAAAAACAAAAATTTAATAAAAAATTCAATGAAAGTTAGTTGTGGTCATTTGTGTTTAAAATTTCTAAAAAATAATATAATTTGAAATGATATACAACGACAAAAAATCTTTTTTTTTATATTACATACAAATATATATTGTACATACATACATTGTACAAATTATTTTTAAAATTTCTTATAAGGTATATAAAGTTTGAAAACTTTTAATTTTATAATATAGTATTTATATATGACAGTAAATTTGACCTACATGGAACACTTGCAATGCAGTCAGTTTGACATATGCAAAATACTGAATTTTTGCCTAACATATCGAGAGCATTGTAAGTACTCACTGAAATGCACTCTCTCGTTAACAAAACGGAATGATTTATATAAAACGGAATACCTTCACGTTTTACGTTACTATTGAACATGAGTGGTAGTGCTATTGTATGATCTTTGGTACTTTTATGATTATTTTTATAAAACTTTTAAATTTTACATGTATATAAAGATTTTTTTTAATTTTGATTGAAATAATAACAAAAAATTATATTTTAGAAGAAATAAATATTTATTGCTATGATTCTATTGTGCGCACAAAAAAATGTATACAATATAAATAAATAATATATGTGTATGTATTTTGAGTGACGAAGTGGTACGAATTATGCTTTTTTGTACTTTCATATATATTGTTACGAAATAGAAATAATTTAGATACTGTTGTTTTGCTTTTACATCGTTTAACATTAAAAATATACCAACAAAAAGCCAGCATAAAAATGGTAAACAAGTCAAAAAAATGTAACAACAAACATCGGCATAAAAAAAAATGGTGAACAAGTGAACCAAAATACAACTATAAGAATAAAAGTAAATTTCATTCACGGAGGTATTGAGTAGGCGAAGCCACCAACATTGGGCTTCAGGAATATTCATCAGACTGTTTACGTTGATATTTAAAAGACAAGCAAAGCAGTCTTTTGTGAAGACGCGGTGCTTTTGAAGAGAGTAATCGTGGTTTGAAGATCTCCGCTACAAAGATCTCACGAACAGTTGTCTAATATTTTTTATTTATTTAATTATATAACAAGCAAAGCACTTGCTGTTGTTAGATCAAGTTGTAAACAGTGGCACAGAATTGTGCGAATAAAAAAGAATTTGATTTAAAACAAAACCAAACTTATTGTTATTTTATTTGCAATCTACGAACTCATATTTTATATCAGTATATATATATATATACCTCTAACTGGTATAGTAATAATAAAAAACGCGCTTATAATTTTTACACACATTAGAATCATAAGAATATGTATTTAAAAATTTCAAAGATTAAAAACGTTTATGTGTAAATAGGAAAGTGGTAAGAAGCGCATTTGCTACACAAATTTAAAGGACTAAAAAATATAATATATACTCATACAAATAATAATATATACTAATACATAATAGATATATACATATACGTATTGCTGCGGTTTTACCTTTTAAAACCGTTTGAAATATGAGCTCATAGATTGCAAAAAAAAAAATAAAAATATATTTGTGTTCAATTTTAATTAAATCCTTTATTTTCGCATAATTTTGTGTGCCACTGTTCACAACTGATTCTAACAACAACAATTGCTTTATTTGTTATTCCTTTGTTTATGCCCTTTGCGATAAACAATAACAATTATTACACAATTGCTCTGTAGATATTTGTATCGGAGATTGTCAAACCACTATTGCTTTCCTCACACGCAACGTGTCTTCACACAATACTGACTGAACTTCTATTTCGACTTTGCATGTTTTGCCTTGCCTTTTATATATCGACGTAAACAGCACAGTATAAAGCAGTAAGGAAACGGATTTTGACAGTTAAGCTGGATTCACCCATGGTTTCGGAACAAAATTTTTGTTCTTGAACAATTTTAGTTTTTTGAGAGTTTGTTCTGAAACGATTCACCCACTTCGAACAATTGTTCTGGAAAAACAAGGCTGCTATATGAAATATGTTTGTAAACAACGTGTTAGTTTTACTATTAAGGGTTAGTTAGTCAAGCGCAAGAAACGTAAAATCGTACCGTACGTAGCCTTAAACGTTTGTGTAGATATGCAAACGTTAAAAACGTGGCATATGTCAACGAAAAATGTAAACAAAAAAGAAACAGAACACAAAGCAACACACATACGAACAAAACAAAATGCAAAGAAATTGGTATACAAACTGTATACAGACAGACTTCGTGCAAATGCACGAAGTCATCTGTTCAGAACAGTGATGAGTGTTGTCAAGAAGAAACAAAATTCAAAAAGTACCAATTGAGCCTTAATTGGAAGAAGTTATTCTTCCTTCTTAAATTTTATGTTATTATTATATTTATTTTCATTCTTATGATATAATGGAATATTAAATTTTTGGTTTAATCTGAGTCAATATTTATGGAATTTAAATATAAGTAGAGTCGAATAGAATAGAATAGAATAGAATAGAGCAATAATTCAAATATTTTTCTATTAAATTGAAGAACAATATTTCTAGTTAGAATAGTAATAATAAAAAATGATAATAAGCATTAGAATCATGAAAATATGTATTTAAAAATTTTAAAGATTAAAAAGATTTATGTATAAATAGAAAAGTACCAAAAAGGGCATTTGCAATACATTGCCGCTCAAAATACATATTTTTTATTTATTTTGTTTCAAAGTATTTTCATACACATTACAGTCATAATAATAACAATAATAATTAAAGAAAAATCATTTTTTATGTACAAATTTAAAAGATTTGTATAAACGATTAATATATATGAAAGTACCAAAAAGCAGAATTCGTACCAATTCGTCATTAATAGAACATTCATATTATTTATTTATTTTGTTAAAATTGTTTTGGGAGCACAATAAAAACATAACAATAAGTATTTATTCCTATAAAATAATTTTTATTATATTTTAATTAAAAATTAAAAATTTCAGTATATGCATGCAACAATTTAAAAGTTTTATATAAATAAATTTGAATGCACCAAAGAGGGCATTTGCGCCGCAATGCAACTCTGCATACAATAGCCCCATCACTCATGTTCAAATGTCACGTAAAAACGTGAGAGAATTCTGTTTTATACAGATCGTCCCGTTTTGCTAACGAGAGAGAACGTTTCAGTAAGCGTTTACATTGCTTTCCATATGATAAAAAGAGAACGTTTTTTGCGGTACGTTACCTTACGTGTGGCTGACTGGCACTTAATGAATGTTGTCGTAGGCGAAGGTTCGGATCTTCGACTTCACTAGAATTCTGTGAATGTAAACATGCATAAATTTATACATGCTTTCCTCTTTGTTGCTTTTGTATCTGTTCACATTTATCCCTTCAGCGTTGTTGTTGTTTACTTGTTTATTCCTTCAATTCGTTATACTGATGTTGTTTTATTTTTTATTTATTCGTTAATTAAGTAAAAGGGTCCGTTGTTTTGGTTTTGTAGCGTTAACATTAAAGTGTTAAACAATGTTATACCATTTTCATTTTCGTAACACTGCTGCCCACTTAAGCCTGGTCGCCCCGAATAGGCTCATTATTTCGTCTCCATATTTCGCCAGTGGCTCTACGTGTACGACTTTCATTTTTATTCGGGGGTTGTAAACTTTCTGTGTCCTGTACACTACATCGTTTAGTCTTTTAATTTTATTTAAAAGGCATTCTATTTCTTCAATGATTCGGGGGAGGTGCAGGGTAAATTAAATAAAATATTTCAATTTAAGCCGAAAAGAAAAGAGAACAAAATGATTAGAAAATATTCCAGTTAGTTAAAATAAGTATAAGTATAAATATATAAGTATAAGTATAAGTATATAAATAAAATAAATATTATTTACTGAGGACATTAATGACAATTATCGCCCCAGCAGTGTCGGGTGTCGCAACCACAGTGTTGTCCTTCTTGTGGCTTTGAGAACGGCAGGAACACTCAGGAGCTTTGCTGCGAGTTGCGCTCTTGTTTTTGCCTTTGATTTCTTTAGCCCTCTTGTTGTTGTTAATGCGTGGTTAGATCGAAGATGTAGCATTGTGCGATGATGTCCTAGACATTCCATGTAGCGCTCCGTGCTTCAACAGTTCCTCAAGAAGTGCGACTGGGCTAAGCAATTTATGCAGTATTTATATCTTCTGACGACGTCAAACGCGTATAGGGTTTTAAGAGGCGGAATGCTGGACACTTCTACAGAGTGTGGTTGCTTTTACACAATCGGCAATTGGAGGTGCTACCTGCAATTGCCTCACCCAGACTTCTGTTTTCTAGGCGTTCTACGGTGAGTCTTCGGGGAGCAACAGGTGCCCGAAGTAAATAAAAGACAAAACAGACACAGAAAAGGGAGAACGAATTAGTTCTGATTCGGATTTTAAAGCAACACGGGCTTGACAATAGCTCGCGTTTGAACGGCAGTTCGAATATCAGCCACTCGTACTCTAGAGTCGGAGCCGAAATACACGCGAGAAATGCGACCGAGCTTCCATTCGTTTGGAGGCAGGTTATCATGCCACTCGTACTCTAGAATCGGAGCCGAAATACACGCGAGAAATGCGACCGAGCTTCCATTCGTTTGGAGGCAGGTTATCATGCCGAATGACAACCAAGTCGTCAATAGCGAAATCGCGTTGGGGATATTTCCATTTGTTGCGCTTATGGAGTTCATTCAAGAATTCGTCCTTCCAGCGACGCACAAACAAATGGTGTAGAATCCTTAATTTTCGCCACCTATTAGCGTAGTTGAGGGATTCCGTTGAGAAATCAGGTTCAGGGGGTGACAGAATGGCGCTTCCTACAAGGAAATGATCTGGAGTTAAGGGATTAATGTCCGAGGGGTTATCCGTCATGGGATAAAGAGGACGGGAATTCAAGCAAGCTTCTATTCTTTCGAGCATAGTTGTAAACTCATCAAAAGTGAATTTCTGAGCACTCGATATCTTCCGCAGGTAGGTATTGAAGCTTTTCCCACCGGCTTCTCAGAGGCCACCCATATGTGGAGCTCAGGGGGGAATGAAGTGCCATTTGATTGACTGGAAAATGTTTTCCGATACAATCCTATGTTTCAGTCCCGTAAGGAACTTAGCGTGGTCCTTTTTCATTAGATTAGCGGCGCCAACGAATGCGGTTCCATTATCCGAATAGATATGGACGGGACACCCTCGTCTTGAGGAAAAACGAGTGAACGCTGCCAAAAAACAGTCAGTAGATATTTCACTGGGTGCTTCCAAATGAATTGCCTTTGTAGCAAAGCACACAAACACCAGCACTTATCCTTTAGTTATTCGGCAACCACATTCAATATATGATTTAATTTAAAAAGGTCCAGTGAAATACAGACCAGTATGTGTGAAAGGACGAGTTAACGTGGTTCTTTCTGGAGGTAGTGCAGCCATAATTTGTTGAGCCAAATTTTGTCGATAGATCGTACAGGTCTTGCACTTATGAATGACGGTACGAATTAGTGTTTTAAGTTTAGGGACCCAAAACTCTTTTACGAGATAAAGGACCTCTTTCCTTCAAAATCAAATATTCCGGGAAATGACAATTTTGACACAAAATAATCGACCGATACTTCACGAAACTAATCTCATATTGAGTAAGTCCTATGGACAAATATTTGTGAGATAACTGATGGGTTTTATTTGCAGAGTGGTAAAAAGGGAAGACGTACGACACCACTCGTAGTGCACGAGACAAATCAGAAAATTTGCTCAAAATTTCTTCCGTGGTATTCTTGTCGTTTCTTCTTGTCGTATTAAAGTTTACTTGAACCAAAAGTGTCTCAAGCTGGGTACAGGGCTGGAACGACGGATGCGGTCATCCTGAACGTGGAAGACTTAGCTAAGTAGGACCCTTCCAGGTGCCAGAACTTACGAGTTCCCTGGCTGTCATACCTGGACTAGCCAGATCAGCGGGCATTATCGATGCCAATAGCATCCAAAACATACGCCACAAAGGTTGCCCACTGGCACGGGGGTTTTTGAAACCAGGACAGAACTATTGTCGAGTCTGTCTAATCGAAAGTGTCCGAATTGGTAAGATTCAACTCCGAGAGGAGTGAATGTACCATTTTCGCTAAAAGAGTTGCATCGCAGAGCTCTAAACGGGGTAAGGTTCGTACCCTCATATACAGGAGGAGTTACATGGGTTTCAAACAATCCTCCCATTCTTTTCTGTCTTGCTAAATTTGTTGCATAAAAATCTTAGCGACAATTATTTTGGGTGCTAGCCCCCCTACAAGGTCAAATAGCTTGGCTAAGATAAGATAAGGGATAAGACAGAACGTTTGGTGACTTGGGTAATATCGGCCGTTGGGATGGCTTGAAGAACTTTCTCGACTTCCCAAAAACGGGTGATTTGGTCGTTCAAGTCCAAATGACTGAAAAACGAAACAATAGAATTTGAAGAATGCGGCTGTGGAATTCTACCAGTGAGAACCCATCCAAACAAGTTCTTCTGGTCTATGAGCGAACCCCTAGTGTCTCTATTGACGTCGGTCAGCATAATCTACAAATAAATATCTGCTCCCAGTAGTAGATCCATGTGATAACAGTTGAGGTCCGAAACTAGGATTTCGAATAAATCGAAATTACTTACGTCTGTCAAAGAGCAGGTGGGTAGACGATCAGTAAGTGACTCTACCGCATAAGCATCTGTTTCCAAGTGAAACTCAGGGTCAATAGATGAGCCTAAGGAAATCGAGCGGGTTTTAGTGGAATTGGCTGCTATCGCTCCATTTAAACCGAGTATCGTAGCAGCAGTGGCGGAGAATGTTGGAAATTCCAGCTTTCTCTGAAGTCTTCTCGAGACAAAGGTAGCCTTAGAGGCAAGGTCAATCAATGCTCTAGCAGAACATCTCACGTCTTTGAGCATCATATCTTCTACAGTAGTGTCCAACAAGAGTGTAGACTACGGGGTGGACTGTAATTGGGTAGCAAAATTTTTAAACAAACGACCTTCGGCAGAAGTTGATAGTCTCTCCACCGAATTTTGTCCAACACCAGGAGTGTGCTCCGGTATGGGAGAAGGGTGACTTGATTTTACGGGGGTTATTAAATTATTTTCAAATTTAAGTCTAGAATGATTAGAGGGGGTCAGTACGATGAAGCAACGAATGATGCTTTTGTTTGCACATGTAACAAACACCTTCAAAATTCGTGTGAGGTTGCCAAACAATTCGTGCAAATTTTGTTTCTTTTAACAACATTTATCCTATCGGTAACAGACATCCTAAGAAAGGTAGAGCACAATCGAATAGGATGATTATCTGAACACAATGGGCATTTTTTCGGGGGTATAGTAGGAGTGACCGTTGTCCCAAAACTACTAAACTTACGATTTTCCTGAGGAATCTTGCAGTCAAATTGTCCACGCTACTCCACTTTGGCAAGCATGAATTAGGACCTTGGGACTGTTCCCAAAGACCAAGAATGATCTTAGGTAATCTAGTGGAACAAATGTACACGAATAGTATGTCCCAATTTTGTGTTGCAATTCCTAGCAAGGATAAGTTAGTTATGCAATCATTGATTGTTCTTTGCAATTTCTTAATTGCTGGACCCTATTCTCTTTCAATGACAGAAAGGTTAAATAGGGTTTTCAATTGGGCATTTACTAACACCCGCTTGTTTTCGTACTGGTCCACATGATTTTGCCACGCCATTTCAAAACCGTCATTGGTCATGGGGCATGTTCGTATTATATCCCTGGCCTCACCTTCCGTTTTCTGTAGAAGATAATACATCTTCTGAATGTTGCTAATATGGGGATTAGTTCCGTAAAGGGCCGAAAACATGTCCCTAAACGTTGGCCAAGAAACGTAGTCCCCAGAAAATGTTTGGGTATCACACGGGGGAAGGTGTATAGGGATACTACTAGAAGGTGGTTTCACGGTTTATTATTTAAAATTATCAATTAATCCATCGAGATACGATATTAATTCGAAATATAAAGTATATCCCGACATGTACTTTGTCTTGACGTCCTTCGTTGACATCTTGGTATCCTCGGCATTCTCTAGGAAATCTTCGTAACTGTCGCGGAAGACCTCCCATAAACGGTCCAATTCCTGCTGGTGGTTGCTCAGAGAATGAACGGAATGGGCCTCTTGCGGAATAAAGGTCTCAAAATCCGCAAGGCGATTGAAATTTTTACTAAAATTTCTTAAGTTCCGTTCTATTTTATAACAATAACTGTCTTTTCCTCTAATAAATTAAATCAATCAATCACAAGGGACTTCAAAAGGTTATAAAAACCTTTCAAAAACTGGAAACAGAATGAAACGCAATACACGACGATAATCATGCAAAAATTAGGTAGAAACTAAAAACGATTCAAAATAACAAACCGAAAACGATTCAAAATATTCAAAACCGAAATATTCAAAGTAAACGTTCGAAACGAGAGTATTAAGATTCACAAATGGTACAATATATGAAATAATATATAAACATATAATATATTGTACGTTTTACCTTTTAAAAACATTTAAAATATGAGCTCGTAGATTGCAAATAAAAATAAAAATAAATTTGTGTTTAATTTTAATAAAATCCTTTATTAATCACACAACTTTTGTGTGCCACTATTCACAATTGATTCTAACAACAACAATTGCTTTATTTGCTATTCCTTTGTTTATGCCCTTTGCGATAAACAATAACAATTATCACACAATTGTTCTGTAGATCTTTGTAACGGAGATCTTCAAACCACGATTGGTTTACTTCACACGTAACTCGTCTTCAGACAAGACTGACTGAACTTCTACTCCGATCCTTTATGCTTTGCTTTGCCTTTTATACCACGATGTAAACAGTCTGATGAATGTTCTCGTAGGCAAAGGTTCTAGTCTTCGCCTTCAAGAGAGTTCTATGAATGTAAACAACATGTTTACATTCATACAACATGTTTACATTCATACATGTTTGCATGCTTGTTGTTAGTGTAGGTTGTTTACGCTTGTCCCTGCTGTTGTTGTTGTTTGTTGTTTATGTGTTTATCCCTTTTTCGTTGCATTGATTTTGTTGTTTTATTTTTGTTTATTTGTGAATTAGGCAAACAAGTCCGTTGTTTTTGTTTTTGTTAAACGAAGTTACACCATTTCCATTTCCGTAACACTGCCGCCCACTTAAGCCTGTTCGTCCCGAATAGGCTCATTATCTCCTCTCCATATTT
>QOCX01001165.1:0-41896 GCA_005959815.1 Sarcophaga bullata | reverse complement strand
GGAGTACGTCTGTATCAGCTTATTTGATTGAGATTTAAAGCCACTGTTTGAGAAAAAAGTCGTGAGTCGTCGAAATCTTAGTCGTAGTGTGTTGCTTATTAACCTGAGGCCACGCTTTCAACCACAGGTCACACATCCTCCAACTAAACGAATCTCAGCAGATTTCTGCTAAAAACTCTGCGTGTGAAATAAATTGCCGTAAAAAATGTACTTCAAAAATCTGCCGTTTAGAGTCGATTTAAACTGGAAGTCCCGCCGTGCGTATATAAAAAATTAACACACGCAATATAGAGTGGTATGAGAAGCTAGGTGAAATCCTGACTAGAAGGATGGTAATGACCATATTGATGTATGCTTATGTATGTATGTATGTATTGTTGTATGTATGTATGTATGTATGATATGTATGTGTATGTATTGTATGTATGTATGTATGTATGTATGTATGTACTTTGTATGTATATTGCAATATCGTATGTATGTATGTATGTGACATACATACATACATACATACATACATACATACATACATACATACATACATACATACGTAATTGGTCACTACAAGCCTTTAGCCAGGTTTACAACCTAGCTTCTCATACCACTTATGTTGCGTGTGTTAATTTTTTATATACGAGCGGCGGGACCTTCAGTTTAAAGTCGACTCTAAACGGCAGATTTTTGAGTACATTTTTTATGGCAATTTTATTTCACACGCAGAGTTTTTAGCAGAAATCTGCTGAGATCGTTTAGTTGGAGATGTGTGACCTGTGGTTGAAAGCGTGGCCTCAGGTTTAATAAGCCAACACACTACCGACTAGATTTCGACGACTACACGACTTTTTCTCAAACAGTGGCTTTAAATGCTCAATCAAATAGCTGTACAGTACGTACTCCCCTAAGGAAGCCGAGAAAATTAAGAATCTCGCCTTAGATCTCCTTTTAAATTAGCAACTGGTGAAGTGGCCGTAGTCCAGGTTTAGCAGACTCCATGACTCATGGATAAAATTAACACAAGCAACATGGTTGGTGTGAAAAGCAAGATTGCAATCCTGAGTGAAGGATTATAATGACCAACTAAGTAAGTGGCTTTAAATGCTCAATGCAACAGCGCTTTTGTACGAAATTTCCAAGGAGGCTGAGTAGATGAATATCTCATTAGATCTGCCACCAGATTTACAACTGATAAGAGACTTTGAGGAGAGATTATTGGCCAATTTTTTCGAATTTGCATGATTATTGATCAGAAATGTCATTTTATGACAACTGTCGCCTTAATTTCCTGAAGAATACTTTAACAGGAAAACCGCTACGGAAGAAGATCTTGGCTTTGAACTTTGCAAAGATATTAGGCATGCAAGGAAATGAAGTGATAATAAAATAAGGTAAGTACCCTTCAACAATAGAAAAAAAGAACGCTTAGAAATAGATTTTAATTAAATTATCATCCTACAATTTAAAATAAGTTTAGTTTTTTAAAGAAATTCTTGGCAAAAATTTCATCATTCATTATTTATTTCGCTACTAAAGTCTTGCTTTAAGCCATTAGTATTTATTATTTGCTTAACTTATTAAAACAAAAATTTTTAATTTAACTAAGCTAGTCGTAACCATAACCATTTCTAACAAACATTGGCAATTATTGATGAATATTTGCGTATTAGTTTAGCATGAAAAGAAAAAAACAATTTCAATTGGCATCTGGTTATGGTTCACTTAGTTAGTGGAGGGCTTAAAGTGTTTTCATTCACATGCAAATTTTTTTATAAGCAAATATTTAAACACGATTTTCGCACATTATTTGCTATGTTAGACAAGTTAGTTTTTTCTTTTTCGTTTTTATAAATTTTATAAATATTGCTTGGGTTCGAAAACACCTCGTGACCTTAAACATTTCCCTTTTCTTTACCTTAAGTAATTATCAGAAATTTTTAGTGGGCGTGATAGCATATTTAAAGTAAAAATTTTTAAAATAAGAAGATTATGGCACGATTTGACTTTTTTGGAATTTCAGATTTACGGTAAATAGCACTTTAATTTTAAATCAATAAACGTCACTTAAAAAATTAAAAGTTTTAATGGAAAATAATTTAAAAAAAACATGGTTTTTAAGTTTAATTATGAAGGCTAAGTACATTAAAAAAAAAAAAAAAAAAAAAAAAAAAAAAAAAAAAAAAATCTGCATTTTATTTATTTGCAATCCACTGTGTTATGGCACTTTTTGCATTGTTTTGGTTGTTTTATTTGCAATTTCTACATTCATTTACTTGTTGTTACAATTGTTTGTACTTGTTTATGTAAATTTTTTGTTGTTATTGTTATGTTGCTCCTTTGCTCTTTTGCCAACGCTCTCTCATAAATACAAAATTTTTTTGTTTGTTCGTTTGTTTGTTTTTACATGAGCACATGATGATTTGGATGATGATGATGTTGATGATCATCATGATTAAGTTTGTTTATTGTTGTTTGTATTGCCAGTTTCCTCTTGTTTGCAGTTATTTTCTCATTATATTGGCAGTCTTTAAGCAAAACCACACCACACCATACTACATGATGCCATAATAATAATATTTATGATAGCCTGCCTATCTATTTGTTGTTGTTGTTGTAATGTTTGTAATCACTTTTATTTTTCCACTCTTTCATTCATGCCGTCTGTTATGATTATTAATGTTGAAATAATTTTCTTTTTTTACTGTTATTCACACATGATTTGATGTTTTTTCGTTTCTTTTTTTGGTTTTTCTGTTGTTTTAATAAGTTTTTGTTTTGATTTCGCAAGCCTTTGTGTTTAATCAACATTTTTATTGCAATTCATTACAGTTTCCTTTCTATATGTGTGTGTACATGTGCATGTGCATATGCATTTAGTAAGTGAGAGTGAGAGCGAGAGTGAGAGTTTTTGTTTTTGTATTACATTTATATTGAATGCTATTCCTTGCATGTTTTTTGCATGGATTTTTCCTTTTATTATACAAAAAAAAAATTTTATTGCCTGTATTGCCCGTTTGAAATGCTTTGAAGTAATTACTCACAATGTAAAAATTACTATTCAAGGTTAGAAAATGTGTTAGAAAATATTACAAAAACAAAAAATAAATAAAATGAGTATTAAAATTTAAAGGCATTCTATTGCTACCATCGAATTACGAGAACATGTACTTCACACTCAATTAACTGTTAATTTTTGGGAGAGTTTGAGCAATAACTCTAATGGTAGTACACAAACACACGTATGGAAAGAATATAAATTATTAACGAAAAACACACTGTGGTTCAAAATATAAAGTAAAATTGAATACACATCAGCAGTAAGTAGGTTTGCGAAGTGAAATTATATTGCAGTTTTCAAATGCTATTCAGGAAAATAACGGTAATAATGTAATGCAGGCATAGTTTTGTTATTGTTTTTGCTGCTCTATATATGTTGTGATATTCTTTAGATTTAAGTAGTGTGCACTAAAAAATTTTGTGAAGCAATTTTCTTTGTAAAAACTAAAGTAAAGTTTTTTAAGTATTTTGGTATTCCTTTCATAATGATTTGTATTGTGTTAACGGTTATCAAAGTCGACATAGCCTAGTAGGTAGTGTGTTGGCTGATTAGGCTTGAGCCCTTGGTTCAACCCCAGCTCAGACATTTCCGACAAAACGAAATATAAAAAAAATATTTCTTTTGCCTCTTCCCCTCAGCAGTTTTATGACAAAAACCTTGTGAATGAATAAAATTACTCTGAAAATTGCGGTTTAAATTTGACATTACACTGTAGATTCCACCACTCATGGATAAAATTAACAAACTCGGGAAAGATGTGAGAATCTAGGTTGTAGTCCTGACTAAACGGGTGTAATGACCAATTAAGTTAGCAAGCAACGAAAATTTTTACCAATTAATTCGAGTGAGCATTAACCAACGCATTTTGGCAAATAAGACAGATTTTTATTGTAAATTTCAATTATTCAAACATCAAAAAGATTCAAAAATGAACTCAGTTTTCAAGTTCAAGGATGCACAATAACAACAAAAACTTGAAGGAGCTAAACTGATGAGTCATAGTCCAGGAAAAGTACTTATTTTCAGTAAATGGAAAGTGCAAAAAGTTTGAATATTGCAAAGCAACGCCTGTGTTGCAATTGTATTAATGAAGACCCTAGTCATTTATTAGAGTCAGATGAAGACTCCACAAAAGAGTGTGCAGCCTTCAGAGTATTACCAACTTGACGCTGCTATTAGTAATTAATCCCTTGTACTCCAATCATGATTTGGACTTGCCAAAAAAATTTAATGTCTTTATAACCTGTGACAGACTGTATACACAAACATACGCAAAATATTAAAATATGAGTAACGTTTCGGAGAAAACCTTCAAATGTCTACAATGGATTGAAAGGCTAATGATAAAAGGTCAAGTGCTGGTCAAGTGTATGTACAAGCCTAGAAAAACATTCTCTTTTATTTAACATTTCAAAAAAAAATGTGTTAAAGAGACTTGGTTCAAAAGTTGAAGGCCTGAATTCAATGTAATCCCATAACAAAGCGTAGTTCAATTCAATTTAAAAAAATTTTTTAAAGAGACTTGGTTCAAAAGTTGAAGACCTGAATTCAATGTAATCTACGACAAAACGTAGTTCAATTCAATTTAAAAAAATGTTTTAAAGAGACTTGGCCTGAATTCAATGTAATCCATAACAAAGCGTAGTTCAATACAATTTAACGTTTATTTCTTTAGGAAAGAGCACTCTTTTGCATTCACGCAAGGACAAAAAATGTTCCAAAATCATAAGATTTTTTTTTATAAAAATTTAAAAGCCGATTTTTTGCAATAAATTCGTTTATCAGTCTTTGGATTTTAGATTAGAGATTTTTCTTGAACTGAAGTTATTAATTTCGATTATTTTTTAAAATATTTTCTTTTTAATTTGAAAAGATTTGAACAATTACTTACAATTTATGTTAAAACTCGTTAAATCCTTTGTATAATTCGTTGAATATTAGTTTAAAAATTATTTAATTGTATATTTTTAGTTGTTGTTTTTTTTTAATTATTTAGTACTTTTTTCTTATATAAAGAAACGTTTCTTCTTTTATTGTTCACTGTAAAAAAAATATTTTTTTTAATTATTTTATAATTTTATTTTTGTTCCTATAAATAAATTTTATTAAATTTCACTTTCATTATTACATTATAAAATTATTTAAAACGAAAGGTTTCCGTTATTTTGTTATGGTTTTTAAGTTTAATTTGTTTTTAATTTTTTTTTTTTTTTTATTGAAATTTTTATGAAATTTTTATTGATTTTTTTCAACACTTTTTTTATAAGAATCAGACGTTTAGCACGTTTATAAAAATTTCACGACTTTAGCCATTGAAATTGAGGCAAAAGACTGATTTTTGCAAACAAATTTTCTTGCGGCAGATATCAATTGCTCTAGGCACAGCACACAGGTCGTTTTACCCACAAGCAAAAAAAAATAATATCAACAAATAAAAATAAAATTTTAAAAAATTAAATAAAAAAAGACAGGCAAACACAATTTATTTGCACGAAAGAAAAGTGAAAAAAACACAACAACAATAATAACAAATTTTTTTTTATTAAGTTTAAGGCGACAACGGTTGACAACCCAAAAAAAAGCAAATCGCATAAAGAAAATTGAAAAAAAAATAAATAAAACCAAAAGAAAGAAGAAATTTTTTTCGTTTTTCAAAATTTTAAACTATTTTGCACGACACTGTTATATTAGAATTGATTTATTTATACGTTATTTTTTTAATTTGTTTTAATTTTGTTTCCTTAATTAAACCTTTTTTTATTAAACTGATTTAAAGCTTAGAAAATAAATTTTAATTTTTTTTTTTTTTTTTTTTTTTTTAATAAAAAAAATTATTCCTAAGCCACTGTTACGTATGCTTAATTAAGAGAGAGAGAGAATATTATTAACAGCGCGTTTATCAAAATTTGACAAGCAACACGTAAAACTGTAAATAGAACTACAATAACAGCAATGATAATAGAATTCGTGATTTCTTTTTTTGTTTTTGTGTTACAATAACCATTTGGCACAGTAATAATAATAAACAATAACAACAAGAACAACACCGTTGTAACACACCGTTGTTTAGAATACAATAACAACAAAAAAAATAATAGAAAAAAACACGCACACAAACACTGTATGGAACAATTATCGGATCGGGGATCGTACGATGATTCGTTTTGGAGCTTAAAAAATTGAAAACAAAAAAAAAAAATTTTTTTTGCTTTTTTACACCACAGACAGAGTAGCAATAAATTGTCGTCTTCGTTGTCGCTCTACACAACACACAGTAGCACTCAGCACAGCACCGAAATCAACAACCGCTCAATAGCAGAGCTTTTCGTTAAATAAACGACAAAAGTGTTTAAAACACACAAAAAAACCACTTGGAAGCATTCGCATAATATAATATAACAACAATCAGCTACAACACCACTACAGCAACAGCAACAATGATAACAACAACAACAACAACAACAGGCAAACATATACATTTAAATACAATACAATAAACAAACATATGCAATGTACTCATATATCACTATTACTACCACTACTACTACAAATAAATACTCATTTTATAGACTTACTTAAATGCCTCTCTCTCTCTCTCTCTGTGTGTCTGTTTTCTTCTTAATTGTTCATTCATACTCAATCAACCAAAAATATAAAAAAAAATCATTTTTTATACGCTTATACTCCCTAACTACCTCCTCCCCTTACTTATGGAAACAAATACATCATACATCATATGTACAAATACGCTCTCTTTCGCTCATGAGATTTTAATTTAAAGTCTTCACAAAACCAGTGTAGTGTGTGTTACAACAACAACACCAAAAAAAAAAGCTCTGAAAAACTCCGAAAAAATATTGTACAACCTCAAACCAAAAACATCATGTGTGTTTGAATACTTTTTGATACTCTACGTCATGTCCCCTCTTTAGATTTCATACACCAGTATTGACGAGCTTAAAATGATAACAACAACAGCAAGTAAGACTTACTTAAAAAGGGCAGTGCAGCTTAATTTTTAATTCTTGCTTTTCCTCTCCTGTTTAACAACAACAACAACAACAACAACAACAACAACAACAACAACAACAACAACAACAACAACAACAACAACAACAGCCTTATCGAGAGAAATAAAGACGAAGAAAATGTACGAAAAAAAACTTCCTCAAGTACACACAATTTTAGACCGGGTTAATATATTAACAATAACAGCAATAACAACAAAACAAAACGTGCAAAAATAAACACACACACATTGATCTTAGGATTAGGGTGACCAACCACTGTATCGATGTTCGAATGATAAAATATTTCACACATTGACTCGTTGAAGATCCGAAATTCAGTCGGGTACCAGATCATGTAAGAATTCTCGGCAACATTCAAGCACATGAATTTGTGAGAAGCCCTTTCTCACCACTTTTGGGGCCAGATCCATTCTGTGCAGTAGAGGCGGTTGTTTGGAAATGAAAGATAAAGAGATTCAAAATCGTATTTGGTCACCTTTTTAACACCCTTAAACCCCAAATCTTTTTGCAAAGAACAATCCAGCACCAATAAGAGAAAGAGAGAGGAGAGAACGAGAAACAAGCAGTGAGAGAAAGATAGGAGAGCATGTGCTGTTTGAGTCTGAGTGCAATAAAAGCCGGTACTACTTTTATTAGCACTCGATCATTAAAATTTTAAAGCTTTTACGCACACTTACACAAACACAAGACTAGACATTTCTGTGCATAAGTATTAGTAAGTTTAACGTGTGCTAATTTATTAAGGCAAGTATTTTCGACTAACAGAACTACATATGTTTGTAATTAAAGGTGAGTTGTGATGAGAGCATGTATGAGAAGAGCATGTGTCTACCTAAAGGACTAAATGTGTGCAACACCACACATACATATTGTAGGTAGAAGAGCCCGCCAAATAATTAAAATGTTCAAAACAAGATTTTTTTGCGTCATAAAAATGTGCGTACAGTAGTGATTAAAAGAATCTGTTATGGACGCACTTTGAAAACTAACTTTGGCGAACAGGAATAGTTTGCATATTAAATTTGAAAACAGGATTGCACTTGATATAATGGAACTAGAAGCATACATATGGCTTCCAGAAAGCCTCTCCATCTTTTTCGCTTTCTTGTTCCAGAGTCTGAAAAATCGTGTCCCCTGAGGTTTTTTGGTTGACTTCGTATTTTTGATTTTTAAGAGTTCCACTTTAGCATCAATTTTCTGATATCATCGAACCTCTTACACACCTCCACTTTCTATGTTTCAGTAGGTTCAAAGGCCTGTATTGCTGCTGACATTGTTTCAAAAATTACCGTGGAAAGCTTCTCAAATCTGTTGTACAAAATCGACTTTAAGCTGTAAGTTACGCCAGTCATGGATAAAAATCAACACAGACAATATGGCCGGTGTAAGAAATTAGGTTGTAATCCTGACTAAAGGATTATAATTTGCGATTGACTATGTACGTTACGCCACTCATGGATAAAAATGATTACACACAACATAGGTGGCGTGAGAAACTAGGTTGAAATCCTGTCTAAGTGATTGAAATGACCAACTGAGTAAAGAAGTAAGGTAGATAGGTATTGTCGATTAAAGGGTAAGAAACTAACCAAGATCTCAAGCTTATTGATATACACTGAAGCCATCAAGTAGGCTTTTTGTGAGCTCACCAACCTTACTTTCCATGGGAAGTCTGTTGCTGGTACAAACTTCTTTAACTTCTTCCACTACATTCGTCTGAGACGAGTTAAGTTTAATATATTGCGTACATACATACATAATTGATCATTACAACCCTTCAGTCAGGATTATAACCTAGTTTCTCACACCATGTATGTTGCGGGTGTTAATATTATACATAAGTGGCGGGACCCCCTCAGTTTAAAGTCGACTGCGAACGACAGGTCTTTGAGAACCTTTTTCAGAGTTTTTGCCTGAAATCTGCTGGGAAGAAGTTACGGAAGAAATATTTTTTCATATTCCATTTTATTGGAGATGTCTGAACTGGGTTTTGAACCACAATAACTACGGCGCAGAAAATCTGGCCAAATCTGGATAAGAGGCGCTCATCAGCTCTGCTTAATTTCCAAAGAAGTAAGCTCAGTACTGTTATCGGGGTTATAAAGGAGCATTGCATTTTAGGAACGCATCCGAGGCGCATTGGTCTTGGACACCTTGCTAATGATTTCTGCCGAAGCAGTGGAGATGAAGAGGAGGATGAAACTGTTCTTCACCTACTGTGCACATGCCCGGAGAACAAAGAGGCATCTGGATGTCTACTACATGGAAGATCTGGATGAACTGTCATGAATGGATATTGGCAGTCTGAGCCACTTGATTAGAAGCTCCCAGTGGTTCCTGGACTACTGGAAAATATGTAACTGTGGTATCATAATGGACCCTGTGTGCGACCTAAGTGTGTACGCTCATGACTCCATCGAGGGACAGCCACTTCTACCTACCTACCTACCTAACTAGTGGGCTACGAAGACTTCACAAAATAAGGAAAAACAAAACGAGTAATAATTTTCCAGCAGAAGCTCGTAAAAGGAACCCTATTTCTGGCCTATTTTCTCCCCTAAAATATGAGGATCTCAAGCTTACGAAAAGTGTTCAATCAACAATCAAAAGTGTCCCAGCGTTTCTTTATATTCACAACATGCCCAGCATTCATCACTTTCTACACAGACAATATGGTGCTAAAATCGCTTTCATTTCAGTCTTAAGATTCTTACGGTTTTCCCCTAATCGGATAAATATTGATACCTTTTCCTTTCATACCACAGAGTCGATGTTATACGCATGTTGAATATTCTGTACTTGGTTCGTAAGCTTCTTTGTACCGATTGCAATCAAGGGGATGCCATCTTCATTTTGTTGAGACTACCAATTACATCTGTTTCTGAGACGTTGTTCGTTGCCACTTTACAGTTTTGATTGTAGAAAGGTTACGTTGGTCAAAATAAAGGAAGTGAACTTATGGTCGCTGGCGGATACATGCGCACAACAAAGATCAACTTCGTAGTTTATGAGTTTTGCTCCCCACTGTACATTCACAAGGTGACGACTACCTAAGCAGTAGTTTAATAATCATTTTTTTCGTACACCTTTAGAGCTCATCTCCTAAACAGCAACAGCAAAATAAAAAACAGACGAAAGATAAAAACAATTACGAGTAATTAGAAAATAATAGAAAATACTTATTGCGATAATTTTTTTTCTTTCCTTTTGTTTTGTTTTTTTATTACATGATCCGAATGCTGTAAAGTGAGCAAAAACTACGTCATCATGACTGGTTGAATATAAAACAGCTGTTAATGGCTGTAACGTATATACGTAACGTAATTGTGTTCATAATACTAGTTTCATCAGCATCAGCATTATCCGCATCATTATTCTTCTCAGTTTTTTTTTCTTTTCTTCTTTGTTCCTGGTTTTAAGCGCACGTTTTTATGGTTTTTGCTTTTTTCTTTCTTTTTTTTTTGATTTGCGTTTGAACTGATTTTTTTTGTTACTTCTCGTTTCAGTTTAAAAACCCCAAGTGGTTTTAGCGAAATTTATGTAACTTAACTTGTAAATCTGACGCATGTTAATTGGCCTATGGAAGATAGTGGAGGAGATATACAAAGACGCTTATCTCTAAGTAGCTACACGATCTTCTATTCTGTTTTTTCGGGGTTTTTTTTTCTCTTCTAAAATCCAAGTTGCTGGGCTATTTTTACTTCTCTTTTTGTGTTGTTTTTGTAGCACTTGTTGTTAAAGATAAGATTTTAGTCAGCATTTCGTTTTTGTTTCTTTTCTTTTTTATTTCTTTCTTCCACTGTGTTTTAAAATTCTTTTTTCTGTTTTGTTTTACTTGTTCAAACTAGAAGAGAAATTCGTTTCTTCTTCCCCTGGTTACCTCTTTTAAAAATACTTTGTTTAAGCCTTCTTGTTTAACGTAATACGTTTAAATAAGGCTTACACAAGCCGTCATAAGGTCTGAGGTTTTCTTTTGAATAAAAAAAAAAATTGCCAGAATACAGTGAAAAGAAAAGTGAGAAGAATTTTAATCTTCACCACACAAAAAAAACCTTTCAATACAGAGGGTGTAAGTGATTATAATTATTCTGGGGCACCGTGAAAACAACACCTTTGACCCACACCCACACCCACTTTTTTTTTATTGAAAACATGTGATGACAGCTTACAACGTTTACAATTGAGCCTGTTTTTCTACATTTTAATCACAGACCACATGCTGAGTATAAGCATGAGTGTGAAAAACATGAATAGGGTGGACCATCAAGTGATTTGCTATACTCCCGTATAATTTATGTGTAAACAGATTCACTTAGTGTTTCGCCCTTGAATAGCAATTCATGGATTTATTTATCAAGTATATCTTCACACCGCCTGAGGTCAATCAATATTTGTAAATGACAACAATAGGCTTCCAACAATAAAATTCTTTGTAAATCTTCTGATGATTAAGCATTTTAACTGCTTCGCAACACTGTTGCGAATTACAGAATTGACAGTATGCCTGCAGAACAGTCAGATCATATTGTCAATTAACGCTCCATAGAAAAAACATTTCCTTCTTCAGAAAAAAAGTTGGCGGACTTACGGTACAAATCCTTCCAGATATCTACGCTTTAGAAACCATATTTACCAGCCATGTGGGATTATTACTACACACGATTATTACTAAACATTAGTATACTGGACTGTATAGTTTTTGGGGCCGTGGGGTGTGTCTAGTATGTAGTATGTTGGCTTACTAGATGCGAGTCCATAGTTCAAACCCCAGCTCCGATGTCTCAAAAAAAAAAACGGAATTGAAACTCTTCTGGTATAAACTTTAAGAGTAAGCCAAATTGCCTTGAAAGTTTGTTCAAGATCTGTCGTTAGAAGTCTGTAGACCCTACTACTCACGAATAAAATTACGGCACACAACCTGGTTGGCGTGAGAAAATCAGTCATAATCCTGACTAAAGGATTATAATGACCAAGTAAGTACGGAAGTAAGTAAGTTTTCGCCCTCAATGAAACAATATCTTGTCGAAAATCATATTAAAATTTTAAAGTGAACTCTACATATGCTCTAGACTCATTGCTCCTTAGAAGGGTTCTGTTCAGGCCTTAAGAACCTAGAGATTTTAGAATCTTCTCCGTCTGATACAATCATTGGTCTATCAGTCCAAAGAGTAAGCCAAAGTGTTGGTCTGATAACCTCATTCGCAAGATGCACAAACTTAGACGCGAATAGACTCTCAGTTCATCGGCAACTAGCATAGTATTACGCTATTGTAGAACGGGTATCCAGAAGCAGGAAGAGGGAATAATGGACCCTAGGCGTTTGAAAGCTCGGATGTTTGGTTCAATATTTGTGAAATATTCCGAACCTATGAGAAAACCTGTGGCTTTCTTCAAAGCGAAAACCGATGACGTCGGAAGGTGTGCTTAATTCAACATGAACAGAAAGTACAAAGGAGGGAGTAATACTATCTTACAGTTAGGCCACCATAGGGGCACTTAGCTGGTATGAGGATAAGTAGAGTATAATATGAGACTGTCTGCGACAACTGAATCGAGGAAAACTAGATCACGTTATGCTGTGTACCAACTCATGTCAGAATTCAGATTTCATTGTGGAGTGAGCAGAGTGTTTGGATGGCTATCCTAGGCGAAAGGGAAGATGGAAAGAGGCAGGGACTCCTCTCAAAATAAATAAGCATGAGGCAATCTAAAGTTTATTTTATAATTGCAATAAGAAAAGATTTGAGGCATGCATGAGATTGACTGCAGCCGAAGGATAGTAAATAAACGTGTTTTTTAACCAGGCGCTGTAGCTCCAAAGAGTACTTGTTCAGAATAATGATCGCCTTAAGCTCAATGTATAGATTCTGTAATGAGGATAATAAATCGTCAAAACCCATATTTGGAACGTGTGTGATATTAAGACACCTTAGAAGTTTGTCGGATCAAAAGGATTGGGAAGGACTGCATAGCAAAATTGGACATACACAGATTAAGGGTAATAATAGATCGTATGAAGACAGTATTATGGCAACTCTACAATGCAAGAATAGAGTCCATAAAGTTCAGCAACCAATACTTTCTTATTGCCGTTGGGAGATACTTGATCTTAATGGCACTTTATACGAGTGTGGTTTAGTAGGGTATGATGTTTTGTATTCATCGCCCTGTTGAGTGAGAAGAGTTGAAGATTTTTTTATACAAAAAAAATCTGTGGTTTACTTAAAACAGTCACGAAGTTATTACACAGTATTTATTCAATCATATTCCAGAAATAATTGCCATCAACAGAGAAGGGCACTGTTGATATTGAATTTAATAGTTTGAATAAAATGTTGACTGTTTTTAAACTTCCAGGCATTAGACTTTGATCCACTAGCACCCTAAAAATTGTTTTCTTTGTTCCACACCTAGATGGTTTGTTTTTGAAAAAAAAAAAAAAAAAAAATGAAATTAAAAAAAAAAAAAAATTATCGATTAACTAGCTGAACGCTTTTCTTTTGCACATAACACCCGTAATTATTCATTTCTCTATTGGGTTTTCGTTTTGTTTTCTGCATTCTTCTGTTTAATTAACATGTTCTTGGAGTGACTGTTAAACTCACACTTTTATTGACTTTTAGTTGCCCCCCCCCCTTTCCAAACCATATAACCCTTGTGTTCTTACAAACAAAACCTGGGTATTTATTTTTTATTTTTATTTTTTTTAAGGCAAAAAAGAAGTAAGATATTGGCTAATATTAAATATTTGATATTATTGTTGTTGTTGTTGTTGTTCTTATCTTGGTTTTATACTCGTAACAATAACAACTGCAAAAGATAAAAACACAGAGAGAGAGAGAGATAAACAACATAAATTCACAGCGATAAGATAAGGAAATCAAGACAAGAAACGCAATAAAAAAATCATGGAAAATAATCGCCTGGAAAACGTATTTAAAAATGCATCAGTAAAGTATTGTACAGTGGAGTTAAATGAGAAACAACTCTAAATGAAGTCGTAATTAATTTTTTTCCTTAAGCATTTTTCTTATCGAGAGTCTACTGTTTCTGGCTGATATGAATTTGTGAAAAGAATTACAAACAATTTGATTGTTTATATCTTAAATACACAAATTAATTGCGAAATATTTTTTAAATATTTTTAAAAACTTATTTCTGCTTAAAAATGCTGTCATTATTTATTAACAACCCCAGTATTATTAATACGGGCTACATGAAACTCTTCTTCCTCATTTAGTTGATAAGAATGAAATTTAAAGTAAAGTATTTAATTCATAGGAAATGTTTTCTCTCGGCTTCAAAGAACATAGCACACTTGGATCATATAAAGTATCTGTTCGGTCATACAACTATAAATCCTGACAGGCATCTCCGAAAGCTAATTGTTTTCTTCAAATCAACAACAAAAAGTTTTCAATAAAAACCGGGCAAAATTGTCGCATTGCAGTCTTTTTGCCTATATTTTTTTTGCGTTGTCTTCCATTTCTTGTGTCGATAACATGCATTTTTTAGCCGATTACGTGCACTTTTTTGGCCGATAACTTGCATTTTTTGATCGATGACTTGTAGCTTTTGGTCGATAACTTCGTTTTTTTGTTCGATGACTTGAATTTTTTTAGACGGAACTGCTTTTTTTGTGGGTGGCTTCCATTTCTTGTATAGACGACTTGCATTTTTTGGCCGATTACTTGCACTTTTTTGGCCGATGACTTGAACTTTTTTTGTCGATGATTTACATATTTTGGTTATTGCTTAGGAGTTTTTGTTCGATGACTTGCATTTGTTTAGACCTGCATTTTTCTGGACAATTACATGCTATGAATTCCCGAGAGAATTCAACACAACTATTCTGCTGAATAGAATAGGGTAGGATAGAATAGCAAAAGTGGTGTAACCTACTTCGTACTAATCTTTACGAATATTTGGTGACTGAAAGGGGCTATTAATGGGGGCATGTTTCCAGAATCGATAGGTACAGCACATTCGTAAAATTGCAATTATCGAACCATTGCACTGATTACTAAGGACGACAATGTCTGTGGGAAAGTTATTAGTATGCTTTCAGATAGCCTGTTAGGGCATAGTCAGGGCAGAAAGTTTTAACACAACGATCTCTAGGGCATATTTTGTTTCTACAAGTCTTTCAAAGAACTGGCACTGTAGTAAAATCTTAGTATCAACGAATTTTCGGATAAGTTCCCTATATTGCAAAGTCTTTTGATCACCTGTAAACTTGGAATAATAATGCATTGCTATGTTAGATTAATACCTCGTAGACAACTAGAGAACGGCCAAGATGGCGTCCCAAATATGCAGTAATTACTTGACTCCCCATTCCGGGTACTTAAGCAAGTCTCGTTGGTCTTACCTAACACTTCTGCAGGAGTTGTAGAGAAGAGAAAGGCGAGTAAACTATCCTCTGTCTATATATGGATACATGGCAATGCTGAGCATCCCACTGATTTGTTGAAGAAGAACACTTTATCCGAATATCATCATCAGAACGCTAGATGGGCACGTTCCAATCGAATTCATTTTTTCCTTCTTTTTTCTCTCTTCAAATTCTAACACAGTACCTTAAAAAAGGGTACCCTTACAATGTGTCATACTCTGTGTTATCTTATCTAATCAACTGCCTTTCATTATTTAAATTATATGTCAGACTTTCATACAAATATAGGTTACGGAGAGGGTCTCATGCCTAAAAACATGGTAAAACAGTAAGTGAGTCAATTCACTTCTAAAAGTTCTCTTAAAAAAAATAACAAAAAACAAAAAACAAAATCGAGTTTTGCATTACAAGTAATTTTTTTTTTTTTGCTGTTGTCTTTCGACTTCATTTCGTAAGCCATACACGATTTAAAATTTGAATTAATTTGTGTGGGGGAGAAGAGTTTTTTATTTAAAAAAAATTGATTCTTTTACACAACATACAATAAATAAATTACATGTGAAGAAGGGAGAGGGGGATGGGTTTTGAACAAGTGCTGATTTATATCATGTTAGAAAAATTAATATCATTCGGCCTATTTGAAGTTTATGAGTTTATAAAACCGTTACAAGCATTTAATAGCCTTATGAATAATACGTTTTTTCTTAAATACCATGTTGAGAAGATCTTTAGTCGAGCGTGTTATAAATATTTAAAATAATAAACAGAAAAACAAAATAAAAATTTTAAATCTGAAAATAAATTTTAAATACGATAAACAACCGTAGAAATTTTTGTCATGTTCGTTGATGACTGTCAATAGATTTCATATTTTATTGTTTGTTTACATTTCATTTTTGTTTTTTTGTCTTAATTTACTAACAACAACAACAACAATCACAACACAATGGCATTTAGTTAAGATGACATATCTTCTGAATGTCAACGAATGCGTGCCGAAAACCTGTCACAATGAATTAATATTCCATAAACATGATGAGTCTTCTTCTTTCCACCACTGTATACCCTACACCAATAGCTAACAATTCAGAGAAATGGTACTCCTCTGTCCATTATATACGAGTATTAATAGAAAGGTCTTGATATTCACCAAATATGTACAGGGGAATACGCCCTCTGGCCATGGCATACAATGTCCTTAAGATCGTACTATGTGTACGACTGACCCCACTCGAAAAGATGCTATTTGCACTTAAGCAGTGTGAGTTCTAAGCTGATAACGCCATTATCGATCGGATCCAACAAATCCAACAATAAGGATGTATTTGTGCACTATAAAACAACATTCGATAGCCCGATAAGGATTATAGTATTTGACACAAGAAAATATCGCGTAAGGACTACTCTCCAAAGATCCTATGGCAGTCGTTTTTAAATGCTGGAGAGCCTTAAAGCAAGTGATTTACTGTCTCTAAAGTTGAAACAACTAAACAGGGAAAATGACGTTACCTTCTACTGGGTCCCAGGATCATGTCTGAATTCTCAGCACTGAGCAAAGAGAAAAGCTTGCAAAGAGGGGAGTTTCCATGAACCTGATGTTACTCAAATCTTTCTGACAAGTAGGAGCGGCTGTTTGAAAAGGTATGCTCAACAAAAAAGGAAAATAAAGAAAGGCAAAGACTCTTCTCATACCAAGTAAGTTAAAAGCAAACGAAACTTTTGTAGGAAAATTACAATAATAGGAGATCTGTGCTATGCATGAGACTATGCAAGAGGTTGGTGACTATGCAAGAGCTCGGTACGGGAGTTTCAATACTACAGTAAAAGATCCTTAATTTGGAATTGAACGAAATGGTTTTAGGACACCATATTCCGTGAAAGGAAAGCCACTTCGGGCGTTATTTATCCTGCCCAAAATATTCGCAAACGAACCTACATCTTTACTGCCTAGATAAGAGCAAATATTATCACCTTCGAATATCTGCTCTTCAAATACTGATGAAGAGGCATTGCTAGAGTCAAATCGCATTAATTTTTTATTCACGTTGATCGCAAGCTTAATTTTTTCAGCGATTTTGGTTCAAACATATCGAATAATACGAAATTTTAGCGCCTTTCTCTCAACAGTCTACTGCTGTAAGCCACACACAACATGGGTAGCAGGAAAAGCTAGGTTGTAATCCTGACTAAGGGGTTGTAATGACCTATTAAGTAAGCAAGTAATCTATGACGTATAGAAGTGATCTCATGTTACAACCGATGCCATATTAAACTCCAGTCTTTGTTCGACGAACCACGAAATAAAAAAGTGGTAAGAATAGTAAGAAAAAAAAACTCAGCCCTGTTTTAAACCTGTATAAAGCTCAAAAATTCGATGCCTTTACTCCTTAGCTTAGCAAACACATGTTCAAACTCCACAAACAGCCTGGCATAAGGTGCCATTGAATTCGATGGTTTTCTTAATAATAATTCACTCAGTATTTCCGTGATCTACACGTGGCCTTTCTGGCCTGAAACATACCTATACCGATCAGAGGACGGCTATAACTCTTGGGGATATACCTACATACATACATAATTCGTCCCTACAACATCTTTCAGTTCGGATTACAACCTAGTTTCCCAAACCACTTATGCTGTGAGTGTTGATTTTAAACATGAGTGGCGAGACCGACAGTTTAAAGTCGATTCTGAGCGATAGACTGCTGAGAGGAAGTCGTTTTGCTGTAGATTGTCTGGCCTGCGGTTTAAACCGCGGCCATACCTCTAATAAGTTAACAAACTACCTACTAGACTAAAACGACTTCAGCTCCCTTGTTACTACGAATGTCTAATCATTTGCATTTGGCTTCCCAACATATTTGAGTAGCTCTGAGGAAACATTGTTGCTTTCAATGACTTAAGGTAGAAGAGTGTGTTCAATAGTATTTCATAGAGCGGCCAATGAGTCCAGTTTGGCCTTTATTTGCATCTTCCGCCTCATGATCTAATATTCATGAATGCATCTGCACACATATTTGGCGAAACATAATCGGCCTACTATTAGAAACTAGAGACCTTCAAATAATTTCTGCAAAACGTACGTGGTGCTGTTGGCAATTTTTTATTTCTTTGTAATAAAATTTTCAGATGACATTACGCCATATTATCTATCTTCATTATCTTCAATTTCAAGTGTCAAATTAAATGAAAAAAGAAAAATAAACGAAAGAAAAATTATCACCTTTTGAGGTAGAAAGAAATCAAAAGAAAACTTTCCTATTGAAAATGTTCAAAACTTAAGCCCTAGACATATGACTGGTACTACCACATACCACAAATCATACCGATATTCAGCAACTACATTTGCAAATAATTACCTTCCAACACCTACTAAATGATTTTAAATTTTTGAACGAATTAAATTATAGAAAAATCAAGAAAAAAAAAACCAAACGAAAAATCATATGGTGGAAGAATGGAGACTAAAATAAATATTTGCCAAATTGTTATCAGTGGCGGTGGTGGTGGTGGTGATGGTGGTGATGGTGGTGTTGGTGGCATTAGCAAAGAGTTGGCGGCATTCGCTGACGTTTGTTGTCGATGACAACTTAATTTAATTTAAAATTTATTTAATTTACTGTGTACTTAATAATTTATACCCTCTACCCTATGCTTCAATAACTATTGCTTCTTCTTTCGATTTCTTATTTCATTTGGTGTCATTTGTTTGTATATTTAATAAATTTGTTTAAAAAAAAAAAAAGATACGTAAAGAAAATAATTTATTTACACAGAAAAATTACGTGAAGTTTGCACTTCTTCGAATTTTATTAAATTAGATACCCCGGCCAATACCAGCAGTATTGTTGTCAAGACCTTGAAAATACTGAAACTGTTTTTTTATGAAATTCAAATTAAATTAACTTTTTAATGTTTATATAATATTTCTTTACTTTACTTTATTTATTTATTTATTGTGAAAATTCTCTTTTTAAATCGAAATTTTATTATCATTCTCCACCAGTTTTTAAGCCATGATGAGCCATGATGAGCTATAATGAGCCATCATTATCATCATGATACTAGTAACCCAGAAAATCATTGAAACATTAAACAATTGCCGCACTTCAATTAAAGTAAATTCCCTTTCCATTCTTTTATTATCACAGTTTTAGATCATTTACTGTTACAGTGATTGTTTTATAGGCCATGAAATGTAAAAATTACTTTCAATTGCCGTTTCATTTATGGTTGAAAAAAATACTCCAAAATTTATGAAAATTTTACATTAATGAGCCCAATATTACCACAATGAAAACTAAGTGTGATGTAAGAGGTTTTTAACCTTGTTACTGAAAAGAAAAAAGAAAAGTTGTAAACCATGAAAAACGCATTTTGAATGCCCTGCACAGCATACAATTGCTCGTTTAAATTGGTGTAAATGGGGGACCTTCATTAGAGGGTTAGGTCATCGCACTTAAATCAGAGATTAGGACCATTACGACTTTCAAAAACGATTTTTAAATGCCTTGCCCTACGCACCACAGCATTCGATTGCTCGTTTAGGCTAGGTGGAGGACTTTCATTAGAGGGTTAGGTCGCACCATTTCAATCAGAGGTTAGTTCAATTATATCTAAATAATCGATATCTAACCAGGGGTATAGGAAATCATTCCGTTTCCGCGATAAATCTTGCGAATTAGAAGTCAATCTCATCCGCGTCTTCATGCCACGAGTGGTGCATGATCACACGAAATAAAAGATAACCGCAGTTCCACACCTACTGCAAAAATCATTCGAGTCTATCGCTCTGCTTTGCACTACCCTGGTCTTATACAACACCTTTAGTAAGATGGATGGCCACGCGTCATATTCTTATTCAAATTAGTCCGGCAGAGCCTAGTACCATTTGACGTATCCTCATACCGCCAACGAAGTTGAACTTCTTTTTAAATCTCCCGCAGTTTAATTAGGCATTGGAACATACGCGCCATATAACATGGCGAAGATAGTCGCGCTATACACCAACCCTGGTCAGTTCATCAGTATTCGAAATTCCGACAATGTTCCTATAACCTAGAATGAGCCTTGAATGAACCGAAATTTTATTCAGAAATCCTTTCTACATTCATGGAAGAGGAAAGACATCGAAGTGACTTTCTTAAGGAACTCGCAGTGTGTCTATCTGAACAAATTAACAGATTACTAGAGAAAATGCTGTCAACCAACAAGTATTGCGCCGCTTTCAATATGGTCATGAATACCGTCTGGGAAAACGCTGCAGTAGTGAGAGAGTCTATTTGAAGGCCTTATGCCAATACCTTTCATACATACATATAACACAGACTACTTTGTCCAGTGTTTAAATGGCATCACTATATACCTCTAAGGCCCTTCAAAATCATGAGATTAAAAGTCTTTAGCGTGAGTGCTGGTTTTCATGGGAAGAACCAAATCGAGGAAGCCATGACATTGATTGATGTGACCTACTGGCGAGGCGTCTGGAGGGATATGTTAAGGGTTGTTAATAGCCACTTAAGTAAGTAAGCAAGTAAGTAAGCTGGAATGCTCACATCAAATTTCAATTTCAATCGATCCAAATGCTTCTACGATTTTCCAGAGCTGCAGCATTCCAGCATTGCCTTAATTGAAGGTCAAAGGGAGTTAATTGAGCGCAGCAAATACTGCCTTAGTTACAATACAATACTTCCTCATTCTCATTTTTCCTACTTCTTCTGCTCTTTCCCTATCTTCCCTATTATTCTCTCCCCTTTAGGACGTTGTATAATAGGTCAACTAAACCTCCGGTTACTGTATTTGTCTCATTTGGCAAATACACGTCCTCTAACCTAACCTAACCTAACTTAACCTAGCTTAACCTAACCTAACCTAACCTACAGTAGAATAGATTGCACTGAAAATCACTTCAGCTGACTGCCTTTACACTCTGCCTATCAGCCTCCAGTAACACTGGTATTTGCGTTTCGTCCACCAAAATTCAACACAGTAAAGCAAGGTTGGCTCTCCTATGGATGCCACTGAACTCAATCTAAATTCGTCTGATGGAATACCATCTAAAAGACCTATTACAGGGCGATCTCTGTAAAATATTGTTAGAAATATAACAGTTGCTTAGTGATGGTAATGCATTGGTAAAATATTGGCATAAGTTCACTTGCGTCAAAGGATGATGAATTGAGGGGGGTCTCTACGACAACTGTATACCAGTTTATGAAGAGATTTCAATGCAGCGGTACTATACTAAATAAGACGGTCTTTATAGAGTTACTTTCTCCGGAAAGTAAGCCCAATCTGTTGGCTTAGGATTGTGCTTATAGTGTCCATAAATACAAAGCAGGGGATAAGCCCGTTCGGATACTAAATATTTGTAAGCTTTTTGGGATCCATGCGATGTATTATTATGATCAAAGAATAGATCACAGGCACTATGATACCCTGAATAATTGATATTAAGTGGGGAATGATTATGGTCTAATGAAGCGCTCAACTAACGGTTAACTTTTGTGTGAGAGAATATTTCTGATTCTATGAGAGGAATAGCACAACAATGTTCTCGTTCTACGTTAATCTAGTGCAAAAATATGATGAAATTTATAAAAAAAAATTTGCTGGAATTATTAAAAATATTATGTTCTACTAAACAATTACTAGCTATATTAACTGTAATTCGGCTAATAAATCTTAATAGTTGTACTTGAGTTGACATTTAAAAAAGAAAAAGAAAAGATTCGTTCATCATATTTTAAATTTAGAAAAATTCGTTCATTCATTCATTCATTCATTCATTCGTGTGTACTTATAAAGACCAAATTTATACAAAAACTGTGTAACATTTCCGTTGTAATTTACATTTTTTTTTATATCGCGCCGTAAACTATATATGGAATCGTGTCAAAAGTTTTCATAAATTTGGGTGTAAATTTTCTATTCTAATGTCAGAGAATAAATTTAGCTTTTGTTGTAATATTTGCAAACATCCTACACACTTTGTTGTAGGAGACAAAGTGACGTTGTGTCGTTACAATTAAATATGATTTCTACAGATGAGTTGTTTTTTTTTTTCGTTTTCTTCATTGATATCTTTCAAGATCTACAAGTGTTTTAAATACAGAAAAAAAAAAAATAAAAAAAAAAATATTTTCCAACCACAAGTGTTCTTTTTTTTTTTAATTAAATATGGTGCCACATCTGCCATCATCACTTCCCCATATTTAAGTGTTTAATAATGTAACATTCAACAGTTTGTACTATATTTGCTCGTAATTATTATACAGCAACCAAAAGAAAAAGGTCCTATGAACCACTTTTTATATTTATCTCAGACCCTGATCATCATTTTAGTCAGGATTACAACCCAAGCTTAATTTTATGCATGAGTGACAGATTTTTGAGACATTTTTCATGAAAATTTCCACTTACTCTCAGAGTTTTTGCCAGAAATCTGCTGAGAGGCAGTCCCCCAAGAAAGATTTGATCATATTTCGTTTTGTTTCAGATACCTGACCTAAGGTTTGAACCCTGGACTCGCATCTAATAAGCCAGCCCATTACCTACTTGACTACAATGACTATGATCGAATATTAAAAGATCTCTTCAATACAAATTCCAAATTTAGGACATTTTTCTTATTGTGTGAGCCATGGAACAATGCCCTGTCACCAAAACTGATAAGAGGAGCCTACGGGAGTAAGTGCAAATTGAACGAATACAAGCAAATCATTTTAATTTTTTCTTTCTTTCTAAATTTTCTCTTATTTTTTTATAATTTTTATTCGCTGTAAATAATTTCTTTGTATTGAAATTGATATCAAGTGTAGCTGAAAGTGCACTATTATTATAGGAAAAATGGATAGAAAATTATACAACAACAACAATAACAATTTACCTACATAATACGAGGGCGGTGCTAAAATTAGACGACCCAACGTTTAGAAAAAACTGCTTTTGGGGGGAGTTGCAACCCTACAAAGATATTAAGTTCCAAGGCAACCAAGATATTTGCTTTTGTATTGGAGTCAACAAAAATAAAAGATGTCAGTGGACTTGTACTTTACTACATCGCTTCGAAGATCTTAATCCAACCAGTATTAATGCTAAGCTATATCCAGCTTATTCACTTACTTAATTGGTCATTACAACCCTTAAGTCAGGCTTACAATCTAGTTTCACGCGCCACCCAGGTAGTGTGTTTATTTTATCTATGAACGGCGGGACCTACAATTTTTAAGTCGGCTCCGTACAACAGATTTTTGAGAAACTTTCTGGCAAAAAAGAAAATTACTGAGAGGAAGTCGCCGCCAGAAATATCTTTTGTTCATATTTCGTTTCGATCGACATGTCTAGGCTGGGACTTGAATCATACGTCTAATAAGCTAGACAAACGGTGACTTCTAGATCCCACCGTTCGTTCACGTCTAATAAGCTAGACATACGATAACTTCAAGATCCTGAGAAATTTGTTAATTCCTTTGTAACTAAGCAACAATTACGGAAGATTATAAAAGAGCTTGTACGAGCGGCGAAGTGTCCAACGCATGAAAGAATTCACAAAATTGTATCGAATAAAAGCTTTGGTTGAGGGAGATGACGATGGCTGAAGCTTAAGAACGGCTGAAGGGAACCTAGGTACGTAGGTAGGCAGGTAGGTAGAGGTCACTGCCCATCCAAGAGAATTGGAAGAGAATAGGCCTCCAAGGGCCCATTGTGTTCCCACATTTTTCCGTTATAGCCTAGTCTCGAAACCACTCGGACGTCCTGATAAAGCGATTTAGGCTGCCAATGTCAATCCTTAAGAGTTCCACCAGATTATCCATGTAGTAAGCTGAAGGGAGCCTATGATGTCTGAACATTTCCAAAAGTTCTTAGCATCATACATTATTCAAAAAGAAAGCCATGCGCAGAATTGCACATCGGTAAATGAGTGCCTGGCGATGTTTTAATGCAGCAAATCTGAATTTTAGTATGATGTTACGTAATGAGACATGGGTCTACTACTTCACACCTGACACAAAGATACATCAGCCTTGGACTAGGATTATGCTGAGACTGTGAACTGGGAATGAAAAGTATGTACCAGTTGCAGGCGTCTCTTATTTCGTCTGTTTTTATTGTTTCCCAAAGCGGGTATATGAACAGAGGCTAAAAGGCAAAAAAAAAACTTTCGCTAGAGCATTACATTGGAAAGATGCATCAAGTTATCAAGAAGTAGCATGAGGATAGTATCGGTGACATTGCAAACTACAAAAACACTTCTTCAAGAAAGGGGAATAAATTCAAGTCCAACATACAGATTCTGTGATAGTTTGTCGTGAGTTGCAGCGAACATCATCCAGAATTGGTTTCATTATAGGAAACTGTTTAAACACAGTCGTGATCTAAAAGAAAATGAAATGATTGAGATGTCTTTATGAGTGTCTGACGTACAAGTCTTCAAAGTACAGACTGCAACCCGCTTTGACATCTGATTTTCGACCAATTGGTGTATATTTACAGTTGTAAACTAAAGCAACACTTCGTCAAAGAAGGGGAACAAATTCAAATTCAATTTGCAGATTCTATAATAGTTTATCGTTCACTACAAGTCACCTCAGTAGTCTTCTACCTCTAGACGATAACAATATGTTCCGTATTTTTTTGTTACCTCCCTCGTATGTGTATAAAAAAAAAACTATGTTGAATATCTTTTATTTTCTTTCTTAGTTCAACTGGGTGCTGGGTGACAAGTTTATAATTGCATAACAATACAATAACAACAGAAACAGAGTGGGGAAAAAAACTGTTATAATTTAAACAGTATTAAATACACACACATACATACACGTTCATATTAGATTCTATAATTAAAAACAGAACTTTTTTTCCCCTAATTAAAGCCTTTATAAGGAAAATTAAAACGGGCTGGCATTTGTAGGGGACATTTGGTTTCAATTTAATTTTAATTTTTTTTTTCCAATTGTGGTTTTTATTTTTTAACATTTAAAAACATTTAAAAAAAAAGAGTCTAATTTTTGTAAACATTGTTTCAATCATATTTAACCGCCTCATCTAATTGAGTTCGTTGTAAAACGAAATGGAAAACTTTTGTTATGTTATCGTTCGTTCGTTCGTTCGTTCGTTCGTATCTGAAACAAACATGACGTTGGTTGTGGTTTAAAAATAAAATATTTTTCTTTAATTAAATTTTATTTACCGCAAGTCATTTTTAAAATAAACTTTCATTTGGAAAGGATTTACGAATGTATTATGAATTGTATTCATCCAAGCTACACTATGTAAAGAAGTAACCTGGCAAAATTTTGTTTCAGTTTCAACGAGCCACTATGACAAGTTCCAGAATGCCAACAGGTACATGTGACCTTATTTCTATTTACTTTGTGAACATGTATTCGGCGTAGTAGTGAGAAACTTTTGTTGTTTTCTTACGTGCAACTCTTTCTATGAGAAGTTCCTTTGTCTGACCTTCTTTTGATCTTCATTGTTGATGGTTACTCCTACTCTAGGAGAGAACGGTTCAAAAGGCTTTCTAAGTGGATTATTTACAGAAGATTAAAGTCTCTTAATTTCCATAAAGGAAAAGTTTTTCGCCTTTTTTGAAATTTGAATTTGAATTACGCGAGTTTATAGGAAACTTCACTTTCTTCTAGGTATTATTGATCTCGGGGGGCTTAGCTAAAACTGGGTAACACAATGGGTCATATAATCACCGCATGAACTTGTGTCTGTAAACAGCGAGCTACCCGCAAACCTAACCTAACCTTAATCACTTGGCCTACGGAAAGCGTCTTAATTTGAATCGATTATTAATTTTTTGCCTTGTATCAGTTTCAAGTTGATTCCAAATGAAGACGTAATTGATCTACTGTAGCATGTCCTATCGTGATGGACAATAGATCTCAATCAGACAGAATTTCTATCTTGGAACCAATACTGTGTTCTTTACAAATCCCACAATACTTTACAATTTTAAATCCTAGACTTCAAATGAATTGAAAGAAGCAGTCCTTCCATGCTTACTAGACGAGTACTGTCGAAACCAATACAGTAGAAGGTGTTCTACACTTTCTCGTTTATATCTTTAGTACTGTGAGTGCCTTCAATTAGGCACATTCTCATTATAGATCCGCCGTCAGTCTACTGTGAAACCCATGCACTATTCGTAGTCTTCTCAGAATAACTTCGAAGCATGAGTTTGCAGGAGAGCAACCTACGTCTTCTAGTGCCAGCCATAACAAGCTACTCTGTCGTTCCATATTCGCTATAAGTTACTGTACCTACGAAAAGTATAATCTGAATAGGAAACTTTTCAGTCACAGTTGTGATATGGTAGAAAATGATATGATCGGAAAGCCTTTATGAGAGTACAGTAGTACACGTACAGACTGCAACTCGTTTTGATATCTGACATTGATCCATCGAAGTATATTTCCAGAAGGATTCGAATTCCTTTTTTAGTAATCTCCATTTGGGATAAAAAAAATTAAAGCAGTTGTTTAAGGATCATATAATCAATACGAGAAAAGCCAATAACCTGCTAGGGAGCTGCTTAAGCTAGCAATTTGCCTAGTTTAGCTTGAGTATTGCAATAGTTGCCTGTTCCTTTAGAAGAACCTCAATGGGAAGTAATTTTAACATACCGCAAGTGCCTTAATAGTGGGTTGCCTGCATAGTTCTAATAAGGATGACATATGATATAATCAGGAAGTCTTTATGAGTGTTTTACATGCAAGTGTTCAAAGTACAGACTTCAACCCATTTCAGAAGTATAAGAATAGCAACCTGTTTTCGTATCCTATTCAGGATCCTGTAGTTACACACAACACACACACACACACACAATTAGCCATTACAACCCTTCAGTCAGGATTACGGCCTAGTTTCTCACACCACTTATGTTGTGTGTGTTAATTTTATACATAAGTGGCAGGACCTACAGTTTAAAGTCGACTGCGGACGACAGATTTTTTTAAAAAACTTCTCATAGCAATTTTATTTATTCTCGAGAGTTTCTGCCAGAAATCTGCTGAGTGGAAGCTGCCAAAGAAATACTTTTTTCTTTTTTCGTTTCCGATGCCTGACCGGGGATTCCAACCCTGGCCTTTCGTCTAATAAGACAACACACTACCGACTAGACTACGGTGACTTCCTGTAGTTACATTGTTTTAAAACTGCTTACCACTTGAATTAATGATTCCACTGCTGTGCTGTACAGCTAGGATATGACAAGATGTTTCACTCCCTAACTTTTGCTAATGGTCTGATAAACGCTTTCCGAATTGCCCGCTTATCTTTAAGAAAAAGAAGGAATCGATGATACCACAGGTGAGAGAAATTGTGGTGAATTTCCTTCAGTCTAATGGAGTTGATTTTCTGAGTCTTGCTGGATCTCAAAGCATTTCTTATCTATTTATAGTTTCCTACTTTCTTTTATTAGCCATTCCATTAGCTCTTATCAATAATTGGATAAATTGAAGAATGAATTGAAATTCATTGATTACTTTCACTAGAGCGATATTCTTCAATTGCTGACGCAATCTCTCTAAACTTCTAATCTCTTGAAACTAAAATTAGAAAAAAAAAACAAAGAGAAACAAAAGGTTTTAAAAGAAATTTATTTAAACAAAAAACAAAAAACGCAAGCGTTCGTTTATAATTCCAAATAAACAAAAAGATTAGCTGCCTAGGATTTTGCACAAAATAATACGAATAAAAAATTTTAAAGAAAAAGAAAAATATTTTTTTTTTTTATAAAAAAAAATAAACAAAAAAAAAATTTCTTTATTTATCTAAGAAATTATTTAATTCTTTAGTGACTTTTTAAGAGAATTTTTTTAACAAATAAACCCCATTATACCTCCCCCCCTTACATTCTCATCAAAGCAAATTCCTAAACACAGTTGACTCGTATGTTTATTAATGCCCGTGTATGGGTATGGGTATACACACAGTATTCCGTATTCAGTCAGTAGTGGTGGTTTTCAATTCGAATATTCGGTAATAAGAGACGAAATTAATAACAAAAAATAACTAGAAATAAAATAATTCTTCAATTCAATTCAATTTCATAATAAAAAATACAATTGACATCTGTACGGATAAATAATTTTGCTATCGCCAGAGGCGTAGTAAGGAAAATACGTTTTGGGAGGGAGAAAAGATGGACCACAAACTTACAACAGAGCTTGACTATAACCTTGATGGCCTAGCACTGTTTAACCAGCTTAATTTACTTATGAATCTATGGAGATCAGCCCTAATGTCGGCAATCGACAGAGAGGCCAAACCTTCAAAGGGTTCTCAACCTCAAATGGTATACATTCTACTAGTCTACTCAGTAACTATTCTCTGGATCCATATATACAGCAAAAGATGTAAGTAATCGCCTCGATATTCTATGCATTATTACCCTATTAGTAGTTATAACGGGACTCTAGCCCCTGGATTGATATAAGGGCTTACGCAGAAGCTGCTTTAACAAGGAAGAAGAGGAGACCACTGAATATCTCCTGCATTATTAACCGGTACTAGGGAAAATGTGATGAAGAATTCTATGGAATTCAAAATTAATTAACAGAGCGTGCCTATCTAAAGCTATACTTTCCTAAAAGAAAAGAATTTTTGACTATTTTGACAGAGCGCGCTTAGCTAAAGCTACACTTTCCTAAAAGAAATAAGAAATGCCGGTATTACAACGGTTCTCTGTAGGGCCCAAATATGGTAAGCTATGCTTTCTGAGGCGGCTACCAGTTTAACCTGATCTAACCTCTAACTTTTACACAAGTATTATGGCGGAAAACCCCAATTGCACAAACACCATTTTAAGCAGTGACCTATTGTCACGCTGAACAGTAGGCCAAGGTGATTTGTTGAAATGCTAAGCAAAACACAATATTTGCCTCCAAAGGTACCGAGAGGACCATATCATCGGAGTAATTATCTTGACTGCGCAGTCCTACATACATACATAATTGGTCATTACAATCCTTCAGTCGGGATTACGACCTAGTTTCTCGCACCACTCACGGTGTGTGTGTTAATTGTATAAATAAGTGGTGGGGACTTATAGTTTAAAGTCAAATATTAAGAAAAGACCAGATATACGCTAACCAGCTATCTCGTATAGAGTGCCGGGCCTCTCCATAGACTGCAATACTGTTAGCAGTTTCGAGAAATGCCATTCTCTTCCTCTTTGTATCATTTGCTGCATTGGATTCGGAGTCAACTTCGAACGACAGATTTTTTTTGAGCAACTTTTCATGGCAATTTTTACTTGCCTGACAGAGTTTTTTCCAGAAATCTGATGAGAGAAAGTCACCGAAGAAGTATTTGTTAGTATTTCGTTTTGTTGGAGATGTCTGACTTGGGGGGTTGGAACCGTAGCCTTACGTCTAATAGACTACGACGTGTTCAGGCTTAGACCAAGTAGCTTAATAATGAATTGAATGTTGATTACCCGGCTCTCATAATCTATTTTTCTACTTCAAACCGATTGGACTGAACAAATAAACGCCATTCTCTCAGGGGTAGTCGTGAAAAAAGAAGAAAAAAAACTGGATCACCAGTAGAAACCTTAAGGAAGAAAAGCAAAGCCCCTTTCTAAACATATTGAAGACTCAAGGAGTGCAGTTAGGGCTGTGCTACCTATTATTCGATTATTTTTATATCAAAATTCCATGCCCTTCAGTGCAAAAAAAAAGGTTCAAGTTCGTAGCGAAATTAATATTGAACACAAAGATCTTCTTTAAGAGCCTAAGAATTACAACCAATAAGTGAATTGACATTTAATTGCGAATAATCGAATAATTTTTAATTATACAACACCAATCATAATCCAACATTAAAACAAATGCCGTGATAAACTGTTAAAAAAAAAGGAAAAGCTTCCACTTTTTTGTCGCTGTTTATTAACCATAAAGAGTTATCTTATACCCCCAGAATATCGGATATTGTAGAATTGTATGCCCAATATGGGAGAGTGTAAACATTACTTTGTATTCATTAGAATGAAAATGAAAATTTTTTTAATGAAAAAAAAAAAAAAAAAACGATACCAACTAATCGTGGTGTAAGTGCTGGTAGTGGCACGTGATAATAGAATTTCTTTTTTATTTTTTTATCTTCACATTGGTCAGTAAATTTAAATTTAAACCATAATAAAATAATGCTGATTAAAGAAATATTTTTTATCGGCTATTTTTCAATATTTTTTTATTTTCTTTTTAATTTTTCTTCTTATTTTTTTTTTTTTTTTTTTTTGCCCTAAAGGCTGGTCATTGACTTTCCTATACTGTTGCTGTGCTTTTTTTTTAGTTTTTCTGCCAATTCGGTAACTTTTATGGCTTATTTTGCTGTAAAAGTAAGGAAAACAAATGCAGAAAGAACAAAAAAAAAAATGAAATGAAAACCGCTTAACAAACAATCAAGTAAAGTATCGTATGAAAAAAATTTTTAAAGTTTTTTGTTTCCCATCTTTTTCAAATTGTAGGCGAAAATTTAAAGCACATAAGACAGCTTGAGCTATAGCTGTTAAGCTCGATTATGGTACAAGTTGGGTTCAAACAAGCAATTCCTTATACGTTCTTACATTATGAACTGCTACTGTAGTAGTCCTTCATCGTCTATAAAATTTCTCTGTCGTTGTTGTGAGAAGCTAGACCGTAATCGTAACTGAAGGGTTGTAATGACCAATTATGTATGTATGTGTGTTGTAGCAACACTGCATCTTAGACCTGCATGATGCAACATAACTTCAAGCACGTTATATAGGTTCTGTGATGAGGGCTATGGATAGGTAGATAGAGGAGGCTGTCAACCTAAGAGGATTCCATCCTCAACTAGGTTATATACGGCCCATTGTGATATCAAAGTTGTCTAGTGGCCCTAATTCTGAAACCATTCAGAGCTTCTGATGAAACCACTTAAATTTCCTATGTCCATTCGCGACAAGTTAGTGAGATCGCCTATATAATAGAAGTCCAAATGCTTTCTTTTCCTACGACACAAGGCTGTGTTCATGTGGCTAATAGTTGAAACGCCCATCTCTACAGTTCCTAGCAAATGAGTTGTGCACGAGCGCTTACAATGCAATCCAAAGTTGCCCTCCTTTGGACTTTGAATAGACTTTTCATAAGCTCTCGATCTAGCTTTAATCAGTTTTGTTGGACTGTCTTGCCCGTGTTCTTTTCTGTTAAAGAAGACTCATTTTTTTTTTTGTCAAGCTAAAGCGTTTTCTAGCTAGAA
This sequence comes from Sarcophaga bullata, assembly GCA_005959815.1. Lineage (NCBI taxonomy): Eukaryota > Metazoa > Arthropoda > Insecta > Diptera > Sarcophagidae > Sarcophaga > Sarcophaga bullata. The sequence goes on along the minus strand of QOCX01001165.1, from coordinate 10,179 downwards.
TTATAACCTGTCTTCTCACACCACATATGTTGTGAGTGTTAATTTTATTCATGAGTGTCAGGTCCTATAGTTTACAGCCTACAATGAATGACAGATTTTTGAGAATCTTTTCAGGGCAATTTAATTTTACTCTCAGAGTTTTTACCAGTAGACTGCTGAGAAGATTACGCAGACGAGATGTCTGAGTTCGAACCACAGGCATGCGTCAAATGAGCCAATACACTACCTACTAGACTACGGCGCCTGCAGACGGAAGCTGCTTTGTTAACTACAAGCTTGCACGTTTGTAATGGGGCTCCCAATAAAGAGAACTCACCAGAACTCTGAAATTTACTGGAGTACAACAGTGAATGGGTACTAATATTGTACCGCTTTGCCAATTAATTAAGACATTCGAAGCAGTCATACTAGAATACAGTGCTCCGCCTGGCTATAAGAAAGTATTCTAAAATCCCTCGTATTGATGTATTCATTCTTAATAATCCCTACCACAGTCCCTGTGAGTGACACTTAGACCATCGGTAATGTTATCGAGTACGATATACCCATGTGAGAGGCGTTAACGCATTTCGAAAGTAAACTCTTAAGTACTTAGCAAGTACTAGTCTGGGGTTTAATAGTGCATGAGGATTTGGGGGAGATATAATAGAGAAACCAGTACCACTACACGCCAATAATAATGACACCCATTATCCATTAGATATATACATACATACATAATTGGTCATTACAAGACTAAAGTCAGGATTACAACCTAGCTTCTTACAACACCTATGTAGTGTCTGTTAATTTCATATATATGAGTGGCGGAACCAACAGTTTGAAGTCGACTCCGAACGACAGATTTTTGGGAAACATTTCATGGCAATTTTATTTACACTCTCAGAGTTTTTGCCAGAAATCTGCTGAGAGACAGTGACCGAAGAAATATTTTTTCATATTTCGTTCTGTTGGAGATGTCTGAGTTAGGGTTTGAACAAAGGTCTCACATCTAATAAGCCAACACAGTAACTACTAGACTGCGGCGACTAAGTAAGTTTAAGATAAGATATTATAAGGCTATCAAGGTCACAATCTAATCGTCTGAGGAGCATTATGCTGCTACTCAGTGAAGAACTTAATAGCAATGCTCTAATAACCAGAATGTATTTTTTACTTTAATTTCTCTGTCTGTTAATTAAATGTTAATTTTTTTTCTAATTTATTTACAATATGTATAGAATGTAACAATTTTTCATTTGTTATTCATACTCGTGTACACATATTATAAATTCACAAAACAAAAGTTATGAATACAGGGTACAGGGTCATTGTCACAGGTGTGTTCAGAAACTAAACTCCATCTGTTTAAATTATTACGTAGCAGTAGCAGACAGACAAATAGGCAAAATCAATAACGCATTAAGAAGAAAATATTTTTTTTTAATTTCTGGCTGTATTATAGGAATAAATATTTTAAGTCTAATGGCCAACAATTACTGCAACAAGCGAACTAATATTGCATTGACGAATTAAACACGATAGAAGTGATAAAACTGTACGTTGGCCGAACTGAACACCCGTTTTGATGTAACAATTTTATTATTTACACGTGTTGTTAAATAACTGTTCATTCAGAAATAGGCCTACATCGCTGAAGATGATTTTCCAATGAATAGCGAGGTCAGTAGCCAAATGCTTGAGAACTAATGAAGTAAATACAAGTTGCTGTCTACAGGCGTCCATGGTGATTTTACAAAACATACCGAATAAATGACATGTAATTTGACAGATGACAGCTTCTACAAAATGGCTGTTATCTGTCCTTAGAGGAAGATTCTTAGTTACCGAGAAGAAGAGCATTACAGGGCAGTTGTCAACTGCATCAGAACTAATTTAATAAACACACTACAGCATGAATACCGAATAAATGACATATAATTTGACAGATGATAACTTCAACAAAATGGTTGTTATCTGTCCCTAGTGGAAGATTCTTAGCTACCGATAAGAAGAGCATTACAGGGCAACTGTATCAGAACTAATTCAGTAAACACACGTTGCGGTCTACAGACGTCCATGATGATTTGGCAAAGATACCGAATAAATGACATGTAATTTGACAGATGACAGCTTCAACAAAATGGCTGTTATCTAGCCCCAGTGGAAGATTCCTAGGTACCGAGAAGAAGAGCATTACAGAACCGGTGTTTATTGTACAAACCACCTCAGCAGCAACAATATTTTCATAAAATAAGTTTCCATTAATACGACTACAAATGTAATTAATTTTCTTATAAAACAACAACAACAACAACAACAACAACAACAAGAAAACTACAATTTAAATACGATTTTATAAAATAGGCTCCATGTGGTCTAAACTTTAATTACATCGACTAAACAGAATAACAAAAACAAAGCAAACAAATACAGAGAAAATAAAGCAATCACACAGAGAAACTAAAATCACTCGCAAAAAAAAACAGAAAAGAAATTCAAAATGCATTCGAAATAAAAGTCAAGAAAATACCAAAAAAAAAAAAAGTTTGGTTAACGACCAATCGAACTGTCGAAATAAAAACAGCAGAATGAAATTCATTTAAAAAGTTTTAATGGAATTGAAAGTCGTTTATGGCATCATGTCTAGCGACAGACTCTGTAATGGCTTGTAAACAACAGTCATGTAACTAAGCGAGTAAATATTTAGACAGACAACTGAAGTGTAATTGTAGTAATTAATTACGAATAAACTAACTAATCTAATTGCTGCAATAATTATTATAATTTAATTAAACCAAATAAATTTGTAGAATTTTATAAGGCCTGCTTACGTCAAAGCACAAAAATCATTACCGAGAAACTTGAAATGCCTGCCAATCAAACATAATACGTAGAGAATACGTGACTGTTATCGAAAGCAAAAGAGGCAAAGCGACAATTCCACGGGATATGAATTACCAAAATAAATAGGAAAAAAGAAGCGTTACAGTCGTAAACTATTTATAAAATACAGAATTTCAAGGACATCTATACATGGGCAATGTGCTAGGTCCTTACGAAAAGATACAAGTTTTTATCAAGTCGTTACTTATTGTCAGTTGATCCCTCTACAGCATTATAAGTTTAAAATTAGAATAGAAAGTGATTCTCAAAGGTTTTACTATCCTATACATATGTATACGACATATCCATATAGGAGGTTGAGTTCGATAACCGCAGAATATATCCAGCGCATGATTCCCGGACGAAAACCCCATCTGGCTTCAATCGCTCTACTGCAGCAGTAAACAACACAGGCAGCCTTACGCGCCCTTGCAATCAGATTCGCCCTCCAGATGAGTTTAGTATCGAGCATCAGGCCCAGATATTTTAACTCGGTACTCAACGTAAGTCTGGTCCCATATATGCTAGGAAGAGTGAAGATCGGAATCTTATACCTCCTAGTGAATAGAATCGTATCGGTCTTGGAGGGGTTAGTACACAAACCAAAATCGCCACACCAGTCCATTACGATTGACAGCGCCAAGTTCAATTTGTCCGACAACGTCTGCGGACATATTTCCGACACGATGATGGCAATGTCGTCATTACCAGAGGATTCCAGCCCCCTCAAAAGTGAGTTGCCTGCAAGATTCCAGAGAAGCGAAGATAGAACACCGCCTTGTGGACTACCTCTGCAGACCATTTTCAGACCTTGTATGGCCCCCACTGTGTAGGTTACTATCCTCGACTTAAAAAGAAGATCCTGCCCCAGGTTGAGGAAACTAAGAGCCCTAACTATAGCGCCTTCAATGTCGAGAAAAATAGCCAGAGTGTGTTCTTCAACGTGCATGGACTTTTCCACCCTACAGATGAGAGAGCGCAGTGCAGTCTCCACTGATTTACCTCTAGTGTACGCATGTTGGGAAGGGGATAAAAGCTCTGGATTAATTGAGGCCCTAATGTAAACATCAATGTCTCTCTCCCGTGTCTTCAGAAGAATGGAGCACAGACTGATCAGTCTATAGTCATTTGCCAGCCATGGGGATGAAGATCACCCTAGCTATCCTCCAACTCCAAGGGATATAAAGGAGCCTGAGGCTAGCTTTGTTGATGGCAAGCAGCCAAGAAAGAATTTATCTCTTCCCCATGTTAAATGTCAACCGGGATAATACCATTCGGTCCTGGGGACTTGTATGGTTTAAAGGACCGAACAGCCCTCTACAGTTGGTCTGGGATAAGAGTTAGGGAGTAATTTCCGGATGGTGTATTATTATCCTGATAGAGTTCTTGACCGCCAAGGATGACACTCCCTGGGAAATTAGTATCAAGGAGCACCTCAAGCGTCTCTAGGCTGGGCGCAGTCCAGCAGCCGTCAGTCCGTTGGATGCAGTCACGAGATTTGTGTGTGGAAGTTAGGATTTTACTTTTTAAGGAACTTCATTTCAATATTCTTTCTGCATCCATGAATCCGGCAGATCTCTTAAGAAATCATAAATTGGTTAAGAAATCTCGGCAATGATGTCAGCTACAAATTACATACATATGCCATGGTATAGCACAGTAGCACAGGGCCTTTGATAGGATCCACCAAGTAATTCACTAGCATACATAATATTAGTAATCAAATAGAAATTTTCAATAAATAATTGGGTTAAAACAATTTCTACATGAGTAACTTCTTAAATTATACAATCACACAACAACAACAACAACAACAACAACAAAAAACACGTACCAAAAGTCAGAACCGAAAATTATGAAAATGACATCACGTATTAAAAAATTATTCAACAAAAGGCAATTTAAACAAAATAAAGAAGAAGAAAGAAGCATAGACGATCATGACAATGCTAGGAAATCTAAGTTCCATAACGGCAACACTGACTTCAAAAAGAAAAATGAATTGAAAGAAAATGAATGAATGAAAGAAAATGAATTAAACAAACAGCCAACCAAGCCTAACCAAAGAATCATTATGCAGGCAGGCAGGCAGGCAAGCAGGCAGCCAACTAACTAACCAATCAACAATATTAAGTTTTAAATATTAAAAGAAATAAATTTTATTTTTAAAAAATTCTTTGAATTTCAAGTAAAAGTGATTAAAAAATAATATTTTTTTGGTTAAACAGTAACCCCCCTAAGCCTATAGAAGAGATGGCGGCACACCTTTTTAAAAGCAACACTACAGAGGAAGTCAATTTGAAGCTACAGAAAATGGGTTAATGGGTGTTTAAATTCACTTTAATTTTTTTATTTTTCTTTTTTGAAGTTTTTAATTTTTTTTTTTTATTACAAAAATAATCGAACCACATAGGCCTACAATGCAGCACAGCACATGCACATTTTCATGTACAATGTTTGTATGTAATCAGGCCAATTAATGTTGATTTTTTATAGAAAGTAAAATGAAAACAAACAAAAAAAAAACTCCAAAATAGCAAAATTATTAAAACACTCACTCGTACATACATAAGACTGCTATTGTTATTGTAGTTGTATTACAATTTAAATATTTCCCTTTGAAATTTTCTTATTTGATTGAAGCATAATTACAATGCATTTTAAGCTCATATTTTAATTTTTATTTTTATTTTCTATTTATTGTTCATTAAGTTTTTAAAAAGTTCCGGTTCAATAGGCTGCCTAATTTAAAAACTATTTTGTAAACCATTTTATTACCGTCCATGTGGGCATTAGAAATGAAAAAAAAAAAAGTTCGATGGCTTCTGGTTAATTACTGTTGTCAACAGTACAACACTTTAAGCGCCATTATTACAACTTCCCGTTAAAGTTGGGTTTAGTTAAGGTTAACTTTAGCTAAAGTGAACTTTAAAGTGAACTTTAAAGTCAACTTTAACTTGTTTTTGTTAGTACGACCTAATGAGAAAATAAAGTTAACTTTCTTCAAAAAATATATCAGCAATGCCGATAAAACTGCTCAATTAAACAAGTTTTTTTTTAAACGCAGTGACAACGACGGTGTACCATATTGAAAATAATATAAAATATGGCAAGTTCAAACATAAACTTAACTTTAAAAGTTACCGGCAGGATGATTCTCCCTTTAGCTTAACGCTCACTTCTACCTTATTGTTCACTTATAATAAAGAAAAATTGGTCATTACAAGTCTTCAGTCAGGATTACAACCACGCTTCGCACACTACTTATGTTGTGTGTTTTAATTTTATACATGAGTGGCATGAATGAGTTTAAAGTCAACATCGAACGACAGACGCTCATATTACAATTATTTTTAAATGAAAGAAAACCACATTATTCATGGAAACGAAAGGATGTCGAAGAGATGTTCATTAAGAACTTCATCTTAGCCTTGCGTTAGTTGGTGTAAATTAAGAAAACTTCAGAGATAATCCTACTATCCAACAAGCATAGCATCGCTATAAATGTGGCCATGATCTATGCTTTGAAAACATTTCAGCGACAAGAGCAGACTATAAAATTTAACAACAGAACTCCACACTAATAAAAACTCTTACCTTGTCCAGCAATTTTAAGCCGCCATAGGCATACGACAAAACAAGTCCGGTCAGGATCCTTCCAAAGTCTATACACTGGTAAACCGCTCTTATTGGGAACTCACTTGGATGCGTATTTTCTTCCCCCATTGACTGCAAGTTTATTGCTCAAGTATGCCCAGAATTTTTTTAATTGCTACCAACTAAGCCGTTGGCTTAGTTTAGGATTAGGATTTTATTTTATTGAGCCTTACTGCTACCGAGCATAAGCAACGGAAACGTGTCTCCTCTTGAGCTTATTTCTCTATTATTGCCGAGAATTTCCACACGAATCTGAATTCTGAAATCTGAATTCTATGAAAACAAGAAATTGTCTGTTCCCTAATGGCAGAGATGAAATTTTCAGCGTGGAAACTTCTCTCTTCATGATGATGAAGTGGTATCCAGCAGTATGTGATCCTGTTTTCCCTGCCTAGCTGATTTAGCTTTCCTTAACAGTCCTTTACTATTTTCGATTTCACCTCATAAGAGATGAGTTCTCTTATGGCGACCCGGTAGTCTAATAGTATTGCTAAGTCCCTGCTTGAGCACCTTCTATCCAAGTTGAATTAAGCATCACATTCGATGGCATAGACTTCTGCTTGTAAGATACCCACAAATTTTTCCACGGACTCGGTATATGATGCACAATATAATTGGTCATTACAACTTACTCACTAGATTATGGCGACGCTAGCCGCTTACTATCTTCGATTTCACTTCATAAGAGTCGAGCCCTTAGACCTTCAGATCTTAAAACTTTTTTTATTGTTTCAAGGAAATTAAATTAGACACCGTAAGAGATAACCCTTACGGGTTCTTTTATATCTGTTGGGACCATGATTTATGACAGTGCCTTTAAAGATACATTTTTGGGCTCAAATCAAATTTCTCAATAGCCATGTGGTCTTTCGAATATAAATTCAAGATTCTCAAGCTTTCAATTCAAACTTACGTCATTTTGAAACACAAAAGAAGAAAAGAAAAGAAAGGAAAAAAATTAACATTTTGTTTTTCAACAAAACCTAAACGAATCAATGGAATGTTGCAGGGTAAAAAAAAAAACAGTTTTTGCTCAATGTAAACAGTAAACAGACAGGCAGCAGAAGAAGCAGCAGCACAAGCAGGAGGAGCAACAAAAGCAGCAAAAGAAGAAATCATTTTTTAAACAATAAATGAAAGTAATTTTCCCAAAATTGGTGGTAACTGGCTAATGCTAAACGCTATTATGTATACAAAATGCCACATTTTGTTAAGAAGCAAAAGCAAAAACCATGCAACAATACTATGCCACCAAGCCAACAGTCAGCCAGCCAGTCGTACGGCTTTAAAGTCAACATAACGTTTGGCAAATGGGGAGAAAAACAAAAAAAAAAACCATAATGTAAGCCAAGCAACCAACCAAGCAACCAGCATATCTGTCAAGGTTACTTTTAATGGTGTATTGTACAACATCATTCAACTGTTAACATTCGACTGACAACATTTGGTTGCAACATTAGTTGATTTCAATTTCAAAAAAGCATTTTGTATTCGTAAAACATAAGATTTTCTTTCATTGTTTTTCAGTTTTTCTTTCGCTTTTCAAAATGATTTTTTACAACAAAAAAACAACAGCAACAAAATCTGAGAGAGTCATTCCAACAAGTGACTGCATTTTTGTCATTTTTTTTTTTTGCCAAATTTAGTCAAATAACTTGAAAAATCTATAAATGGTTGCAACAAAACAAAAACAAAAAACTTTAAAGCTTGGCTTAGCCAGTCACATTGAGCCAACGGCCTAACTAGTAAGTCAGTGAAGCAGATAAACGATTGAATGTATGAATTGTATGACTACACATGCCGCCGCCGCCAACAACAATCGGCCTGGGAGGTTTTGTTATTCCTTTTTATCAAATCGGTCACAATGGAATTAACGTCAGGAGATCTATAAAGTCAAATGGAATTTGTGAAAATATTAATCACATGCTCATACGCACAAACACACCATAAACTGCGACTGGAAAATTGTAATGAAAATCATGTTAAAATTGTTAATGGGGAAAACACACATAAATTGTTTGCAATTATAAATTCCCAGAAAATCCATATGAGCAGTCCATTGTGAGATAAAACCATCAGTGACAGCGATTTGTGTCTAGAGATGACAGGAATTAAAGGGCGAAGATTATCTCCCACAGAAAAACTTATAACGTGAGAAAAGAATTGAATCTCTCACGATATAAGTTTTTAGAGAAGAATTGAATCTCTCATGATATAAGTTTTTATGTGAGAGATTCAATTATTCTGCCACGATATAAGTTTTCATGTGAGACCTTCAATTCTTCTCTCATGATATAAGTTTTTATGTGAGAGATTCAATTTTTCTCTTATGATATAAGTTTTTATGAGAGACATTTAATTCTTCTCTCATGATATAAGTTTTTATGTGAAATATTTAATTCTTCTCTCACGATCAAAATTTTTATGTGGGATTCAATTCTTCTCTCACGATATAAATTTTATGTGAGGGATTCAATTATTCTCTCATGATATAAGTTTTAATGTGAAAAATTCAATTCTTCTCTCATGATATAAGTTTTTATGAAGAGAGCTTCAATTCTTCTCTCACGATATAAGTTTTATGTGAGGGATTCAATTCTTCTCTTACGATGTAAGTTTTCATGTGAGGGATTTAATTCTTCTCTCACGATATAAGTTTTTATGTGTGAGATTCAATTTTTCTCTCACGACATAAATTTCTCCCATGATATAAATTTTTATGTAAGAAATAATCTTCGCAGTCGTCGTAGTCTAGTAGGTAGTGTGTTGGCTTATTAGACGAAAGGCCCCGGTCAGGCACCAAAAAAAATATGAAAAAATATTTCTTCGGCGACTTCCTCTAAGCAGATTTCTGGCAAAAACTCTGAGAGCAAATAAAATTGCCATGAAAAGTTTCTCAAAAATCTAACGTTCGGAGTCGACTTTAAACCGTAGGTCCCGCCACTCATGTATAAAATTAACACACACAACATAAGTGGTGCGAGAAATTAGGTCGTAAATCTGACCAATTATGTAATGTAGGATATACCGAGCCCATGATAAAACTTGTGGGTATCCTTCAAACTGAAGTCTAGGCCATCGAACGAGATGCTTAATTCAACTTGGATAGGAGGTGCAAAAGCAACCATGATCTCTCTATATTGAGGATTATTAGACCTTCTCCCTTTACTTTCATTAGCCAACTGTGTTTTCCCCTTCCGCAACTCAAGGGTGCGGTTTGCCTCGCCAGAAATACCTCATTCTGTTCTTTCCACTTGAATGTCTTCTAGAAACACTTACAATATGATCTGTAGAGACTGCGTTGATATGGTACAAGACAGTCGTGCAAATATTAGTCCAGCGATTCTCTGTATCCTGTGCAAGGTCTTCAATTGAGAGACATTCTAATTAGTAATGAAGCTTTGTTTCTAAGAAAGCCTAACTCAATGTTTAATCTTTAAAGGCCAACACCATGCATCTTAAGGAAACCTATGTAAATGATCTCAACAGTATTGACATCAACATCAGATTTTTTTTTTTTCCAATGCTTGCTTATCATGCCACACAGAAAACTCATCTCGCTGACATAATTGAAATCTTTTTCAAAATTAACCCATTAAAATCGCTTAAAAACAATTCATATAAAATTAATTAATTTCAATTAAATTCAAAACAGAA
>QOCX01001164.1:6715-38539 GCA_005959815.1 Sarcophaga bullata | reverse complement strand
CTATAAATCATTCTGAATTATTTAATTACATTTAAAAAGGTTATTGGAATGTATTTTTTATTGTACATATCCTTATATCCTTTAGATAAATTCAAAGGATTCTTTATACTGAAATATAAACTAACTTTATATCTCTCAACTGATTATACTGAAATATAAACATGCCTTCGTATATCTCAACCAATTATATTGAATTATAAATAAATTGTTTTCGCAATTCATCATTGAAATTAAAAGGATTTCTCTTTTGGACACCCAACACTCAAAGGTAAGTTCTCTTAACAACCTTAAAAGAATTAAGAAATAAACTCTAATTTTTCTTTCGTTCTTTTTCTTTCTTAAATCTAAATTATAATTACGTTCGAGTAATTATAATAACAAATTTTCTTTAGATAGTTGGACCAATTTGTTTTAATCTCTATATCCCAATCTTCTGAAAGAGAATATGTTTTAAAAATAACACTAGCTTTTTCATGGTCCTTCGAGCCGGATATGAACCAGCGACCTATGGATTACAGGTCCATTTTTTGTACCCAACAAAGTAATTACATATATAAAAAGGTATTTATGTATCATACAACATATATAATATAATATTTTATCATAATAATATTTAATCTAAAAAAAACAAATTTAAAGTATAATATAATATTCAATTGCTCATTTCATATCATTTCTCTCATATTTCTTATAAAACCAATCCTAAAATTGTATTAAAATAACATTACTTACTCTCATCAAAAGTAATTGATCATTACACGAACAAAATAAAATCAGTTTTAAAAATTCGAGACAAAATAAGTTTAATGAAATTAATTTAAATTATTTAAGATAAATAGAGAAAACAAATTATAAATATAAAATTAATAAATATTTTTGAAATTAAAAATAAATATACGTACTATATACATATATATATACGATTAAAAATATTTTATTCGATATAGCTATTTTTCCCTCGAGTGTAATAAAGAAAAGAAAAAAACACAAAAGAAAAGAATGCAATGTAAATCGATGTATTAAGAAAAATAGCAAAACTAAATAACTTCGGTGAAGTTATGACAGAGCATAAGATATATACTCTATATATCTCTTATGCTTTCTGTTTCAGGGTTGAAATATAGTTTTTATCCCAGTTTAGGAATTTATATTCGGAAATAAATTTCGTGTAACTTATAATAATAAAATTTATAAATATTATTGATATACTTATTACATGATTTTATAATATATTGATAACATTAACGCTTTTTCCCCCAAACCAAACTTTATTTAATTAAAATTAAATACAGATATATATATACATAAATAAAAAAAATTACAAACGGGAACAACAATTAAATACAAAAATAATAAAAGCCCGGACATTGAATGTTAACTAAAAAATTTGATAACCTAACTTCTTGCGAAACAGTGTGACTCACATAGCCACACATAATTCATTTAATTTTTGGCTTTTTGTAAACTAAAAATTAATTGATGTTACTGCTACACATATAAATCTACTTTTTGGATGAATTTACTGGATTCCATATCCAGTGCTATAGGTATATAGCCCCTAAATCCCTTTTTAAATAAATTTTCTAAGTAGAGAAAATTTGTTTCTATTAATTATTTTAATTAACACATAATTATCTTGTATACTCGAAAAAATTTAACTCTGTATAATTTAATTTCTTCACTTCATTAATAATTTGCTCATTTAAAATGACTTCTTCATCATTTTCTCAAGAGCTTCTAAGAGAGCAATTTGTATTCCATTGCGACTATTTGCTACAATTTTGTACAAAATTTAGTTCCCCCGTGAGGACCAAACAAACTCAATTCTAGCTGTTAAATTATAGGATTTGGAATCACGGTGGACGGAACTCGAATCATCCTATAAGAAAGTTATGTTGACCAACGAGGATACGGTTACATCAGAATTTAAACAGGAAGCGAAAAATAACTTTGATGCGTGTATGGACGCCTACTACCAATGTATCTCTCAGATGATGGATTTGATGAGAGGCTCTCGACTCGGTGCTCCAGATAATTAACATTTCAATCGAACTCTCTATATTCTCTCACACCTCAATCACAAACCCATTAAACTGTCGCCCTGCGATACTTTGAAGGGAGTTACGAACAGTGGCCCTCTTTCAGAGATATGTTCACAGTTGTGTGCATAAACCACAGTAAACTCTCTCCAGTTACGAAACTATATCATCTCCGAAACAAGACGAGAGGTGAGGATGGTGTTATTGCCAAGAGATATCCCCTTTCACACGACAATTTTCAACTGGCATGGAACGCACTTCAAACTCAATTCGAGAACAAACATATTCTCGTAGATAATCAAATACAATTCTGTTCGACATTCCGGCAGCTGACTCTGAAAATAGCGAGTCGATTAGAAGAATACAGTCAAGGATTCTCTTTCAACCCTAAGAACTCTAAGTGTCGAAGCAGAAAGTTGGGATACAATACAATGCGATTGATATCAACCAAACTTTCCAATATAACCCAAATTCAGAACTTTTACGATACAACAAAGAGTTGACTATGTGCTTAAGAATAAATATAATTGTTTAGGATCATCTCACATCAAGGCAAATTGCAAAAGTAAACACACTTGCCTCTATTGCAAGAAAACACACCACATTTTATTGCATATGGCAAAAGCAACTCGAGGTACAGCCGAAAACACTTTTAGAAAACACAGAGTACCGAAAACACTTTTACCAAGAACTCAAATAAAAGCAAGAGTTCTCAAGATTCTCGAAAAGACTCATATAACTCTAATATTGAACAGCCATATACATCTAATCAGATACGCGCCAATTGCTCTTCGAGTAGTGAGAACATTCTGCTAAGAACTGCACTGGTGCAGATAGAACGTCGAGGTGAGCGCTTACAGTAAGAGCACTAATCGACCCTTTTTCTCAAAGGACATTTTTGTTGGAAAAGATTAGAAATCGCCTTCAACTTCCTTATCAGAAAGCTTATTTTGAGATAGTAGGCATTGGTGGTCAGAGACAATCGGCGAACAAAGAGTGTGAATTTACACTATTTAATTCTAATTAAAGCCATTGTCTTGCCAAAGGTTACAAAATGCTTACAGTTTTGAAGTATCTTTCTCAAAGACGCTCATGGAACTAGATCTAGCTGATCGAACGTTCAACAAGGCCTCACAGATTGATCTCATTCTCGGCAATGACTATGAGCAATCTACCAATATTGATGGCATGAAAAAGAACGTTTGTGGCCACACTTCGGCATACAATACAATTTTCGAATGGGTGTTAAGTGGTCCCATAAAAACTCATATCACTCAATCTTTCCCATCAATTACAGCATCCGAAACTTCTGAACTCAACGCTCTCTTAAAAAAGTTTTGGGAAGATGAGGAAATACCCATGACTAATGCGGAGTCGAAAAATGATGAATTTTGTGAAAAATTCTACTCCGACACAACAACTCGAGGCGAAAATGGTAGGTACATTGTACGATTACCATTTAGACCTGAATTTCCCGAAAAAATATTTTTTGGGTCGTCTCGTTTCATTACGTTGACTCAATACTCTCGAATGAAAAAAACCTTGGCAAAGGATCCTGAGCTACAGTCTGAATATCATTCAGTTCTACGGGAATATTTGAATCTAAATCACATGGAGGAAACATCGCATTAAGAAATTGTGTCTCAGGATAAATACTATTCCTTTTGCCTACCCCATCATGCTGTAGTTCGACCCGAACACAAAACGACCATGGTCAGAGTTGTGTTCAACGCTTCGAGGAAAACCAAATCTCACTTGTCCCTAAACGATATCCTTTACACAGACCCTACTCTACAAAACGATTTGATTACTATTATCCTTAATTGGAGAAAGTATCAATATGTTTTCAGTGGTGATATACAAAAAATGTATCGCCAAATCCTAGTGCACCCGAATGACAGGCAGTTTCAGAGAGTTTTGTTCCAAAACCAACCAGATGGTCCACTTAGGGATTACGCGCTAAAAACTGTCACTAACGGTGTTGTGCTCCTTATCTCGCAATTCGTACATTTCAACTCGCATCGGACTCTGAATCCCAATATCCCAGAGCATCTTCAATTCTCCGCCCAGAAACTTACGTTGATGACATTTTATCTGGTGTATATTCACTAGAAGATGCATTATCTTCCCAGACTCAGCTCATTAACGTGCTGACGTCAACTGGTCTTCCTCTAAAAAAGATCACAGCAAATAATCCAAAATTACTGTCTCATCTACCCAAGGAGGATCTATACGACTCCGACTTTTTACAATTCCAAGAGTCAAGAACCACTAAGCCACTTGGAATAAAATAGAATGCACTCTCAGATGTATTCACTTACTCATTTTCTCCTACAAATCCATCTGAAAGAGTAACCAAACGTCAAATTCTCTCATCAGTTGCAAAACTCTTCGATCCTGCTGGATGGCTAGCACCTTTTGTTAGTAGAGCAAAAATCCTAATGCAATGGCTTTGATTAGAAGGATTGGAATGGGATGAAGATATCTCACCCGAGTCACTCAAAATGTGGAATGATTTCGTTTGGGATCTCTCGGAAACAATACAATAGCAATCCCAAGGTGGCTTCAATACACTCCGTCCGACTGAATTCAAATTCACGGATTTTGCAAATACACGTAATGTTTTCTCGAATTTGTTAATGGCAAAGAGTAAGGTAGCTCCCATTCAGACAGTTTCCTTGCCGCGTTTAGAACTAAATGGAACAGTAATGGTAGCGAACCTAATTAAATATGTTCGAACATCATTAAATTTCGTCGAAACATTGGGAAACATATTTTGCGAACAGAATAGCTCAAATTCATCGCCTGGTTCCAGAAGCAACATGGCCACACATACCTACTCATTTTAACCCAGCTGACCTTGGAACTCGTGGATGTAAGCCTCACGATTTGGCAAATAATGCCCAATGGTGGCATGGGCCCTCATGGTAGCACAAGCCCGAAACTGAATCGCCAAAACGAAATCCGTTAAAAGTTCAGGAAGTACCTGACGAAACCCGTACATTATACGCAGAGGTTAAAGAGGAGGACATTTTCTACAGATTCTCGTCGTACAACAGGGCCTTACGTGTGTTGAGTTACGTTTTCAGATTTATTAATTGAATAAAACGAAGATTAGAACCTAATATTTCTCTCACTACTCACTTGGAATTGACACATGTAGTATTGCGCACTGTAAAAACTCGACTCATTAATTTGGCTCAAATAGCATTTTATCCCGAAGACTACAAATGCTTACAAAATTCGAAACCTATTTCGAAGAAAAGTTTGCTGAATACTATGAATCCATTTCTGGATTCCAATTCATTCATCTCTCCCGTATAATGAACGTTACCCCATTATTCTACCAGGCAACTCACGCTTTTGCCAATTGTATCTCACGCACTTACACAAACTCCTTTGCCACGCTGAATGTAGCAAAATGTTTCGTATGGTACAATCTGAATTTTACATATTCAGACTCAAACCCCGAGTAAGGAAAATAGTGCGAAATTGCAAAACCTGCATTTTCAACAGCCAACAGCCATGTACTCAAATAATGGCTCTTTTACCCCGAGAGGGATGTACTTTATCTCTTCCCTTCCAAGTTACGGGAATTGATTTCAATGGCCCATTCGAAACGAAAGTAACTCCATTGAGAAAGTCTCGCACAATCAAAAGCTACGTAAGTGTTTTCGTTTGTTTCAGCACAAAAGCCATACACTTAGAGCTTTGTTCGGACCAATCCTCGGCACCATTTCAAGCTGCATTTGCTCGCTTCGTTGGGAGGCGGGGGCTCCCCAAAGGGTAGTTACCGATAATGGGAGAAACTGCAAGAAAGCCACACGCTCCTACATCCAAGACCCAATCAGCCCAGGAAATCTAAAAGCCAGAAAATTAAAAGAAGATCAGGACAACAGAAACCAACAGACAAGAAGTCTAAGGAACCAAAATCAACAACACCCAACTTGTCAGCAACTCCCGATGCGAAAATACTCGTAGAGGCTATACGTTCGCTAACTCACGTGCTTTGTGTCAACACCAACAACACTGTTGACTAACGTCAAGGCCGGCGCCATGTACAAATAAGAATTTTTTATAACTAAAATTTTAAAATAAATTTATTTATTTAATATTAGCCGCCCTTGAATTACATTTGGAATTAATTACTTGAATCCTATAAATTATTGTGAATTATTTAACTACATTAAAAAAAGTTATTGGAATGGTTTTTTTTTATTATTACCCAGCACTGAAAACATTTCCATACCTGTAAAAGATAAAATCGCACACTGCGCCAATATTTGAATCCTTTAGACAAATTCAATTTGTCCTTTAGATAAATTCAAAGGTTTCTTTAAATCAAAATTTCAACCTTAACTTCATTGCTTATAAACTTGCTTTATACTGAAATATAAACTATCTTTATATCTCTCAACTGATTATACTGAAATATAAACATGCCTTCGCATATCTCAACCAATTATATTGAATTATAAATAAATTGTTTTCGCAATTCATCATTGAAATTAAAAGGATTTCTCTTTTGGGCAACCAACACTCAAAGGTAAGTTCTCTCAACAACCTTAAAAGAATTAAGAAATAAACTCTAATATTTCTTTCTTTCTTTCTCTTTCTTAAATCAAAATTATAAATACGTACGAGTAATTATAATAACAAATTTTCTTTAGAAGATTGGCCCAATTTGTTTTAATCTCTATATCCCAATCTTCTGAAAGAGAATTTGTTTTAAAAATAACACTAGTTATTTCAAAGGCAAGGAAATTTAAAGTTGCAGCAATAAGAGGATGGAAGGAAAATCAAACAAGAGTTCCTGGAACGAAAATATAAAATTTTGTATGGAAATGATGTCCCTTCTTCCAGGAATATTAACAACAACAACTCTAATCACTTTTCAAGATGTTCCTACATACAATGGCCCCCCACAACCAATGTCTTAAACGGTGAGTTAAGATTCAACGCATTCACAATTGACTGCGAGGAAGATTATACCACGTGAACTGCCGTCCTCTAGTGGTAATCCAGGCCTATTTTGGCCTATTTTTATCAATAGCTTCCAAAATAGCACAACCCTAGCAGGATTCTCTAACACTGAATATTTGATAAGGCTTCAAAATTGCTTGTAAGGTAAAGCTAGGGAGTTAGTAAAAAGGAAGCTGCTACTGCCTTCTCTTGTGCCGGATTTTATTAATATGCTTCATATGTGTTTTGGTCGCCCGAAGCATATTTTAGAATGTGCTATAACTAAGGCGAAAAGTATGCCCTCTCCACGAGACAAACCAGAAGCGCTAATCGAGTTCGCACTTAATATATGTGCAACAATGGAATCCAGTGGTCTGGAATCTCATTTAAATGACCCCATGTTAGTGAAGGAGCAATTGGACAAATTGCCGAATCAACACAAATTAAATTGGGCAATACAGCCAAGGGACGAAAGCGCTCCAATAATCAAAGCGTTTAGTCTATGGCTATATAGTATGGCTTAAGCAGGTAGTAAAGTGGTCACACACAATTTAGGAGAAAGCGATGCATCGGTAAACACGCACACTGAAGCAGTTAACAACGTAAAGAAAGGTTGTCCCGCCTGCAGTGCCATTTTTCTTAAAGTCCAACAATGTTAAGAATTTAAGAAAGAAAGCCTATGCTTTCAATTGGAGATAACAACTGGAAGTTAGCGGTTTCCACGAAAATACGGGTAGGAGTTTAGCAACAGCCAATAGCTATGTGGACACTACAGGGTGGCAACAGTAGTCGCTCAGCATATTACAGGTTAAATATACATACTTGCACCTGTCAAAAGAATTACGACGATCTTCACGATCGCGTAAAGAATTATTGCAATATTGAGTTGCCTACTTCATCCGCTTTATTATCAACAGCAGACAGTGATATAATGGAATTGCTAAAAAACGACGTGCAAGAATATAAACGGACGCTTTGAGGTTGACTTGTTGTGGAAAAATCCTGACGCATAAATACCAGACAGTTATGATATCGCCCCTTGCCGTCTAATTTGCCTCAACAAAAAACTCGCCAAAGATTATTCGTTACGACAGGATATGCAAATTCAAATCGATAAGCTAATTGAAAAGGGGTATGCCAAGAAACTGAGTCCAATCAATGGCGAATCAATGTACGAGAAAGCGACGCGCAACCTCAACGGTTCTTATGGTGTTACAAGAATGATAATTCGTGTCAACCCAGCACATATGTAATAAGTGCTTTAACATGTGGAATGAGTTAAGTCCCATGCATAGCCCATTACCTACGCGACACAAACGCTGATAAATTGAAAACAAAATTTCCACGTGCTATGAACTCAATACTTAACCATCACTATGTGGACGATCTTATCGATAGCGAAGACACTGAAGAAGCCGCAGCAGAGCTAACCCATCAAGTGATAGAAATTCACGCCGCCGCTCGTTCTCACATATGGAACTGTGTACCTAATTCAACCAAGGTTCTAAGCCAGTTATCCGAGTCTTCAAAAAGAACTCAAGATGCCAAGCAATGGGGAGCTACCGAAAAAGTTTTAGGTATGTATTGGGATCCAGGGATATCATATTTTTAAATATAGTTGCAGATTTGCACGTCTACGCCGTTATGTTATTGACGAAGATTTCTTACCTACCAAGAGGGAATGCCTCCACCTAAAAACTACAACCTTTTAAGTTTTGAATTTTTCTCGAATGGGAGAAGGCTCTACCGAGCAGTAGCAACGTTCTTGCTATAAATGAATAAATTAAAATTCGCTTACAAATAATCAAATTTCAATTCTACTGTTACTTATGAGATGGTACAAGAAGCAAAGCACAGCATAGTGAATTTCTTCAAGAAATTATGGATCTCAAACATGGAGGGACTGTAGTAAAATCTAGTAAATTATATAAAATCAATGTCTACTTGGACGATAGTGAGATATTAAGAACCAACATCGTTGTTTACGTTTATTTATGCTTTCTTGTTTGTTATTTTTGTATCTTGTTTACGGTCGTCCTTGCAGTGTTGTTGTAACTTGTTGTTTACTTTCTTTCGTAATGTTGCTATATTTTTGTTTATTTGCTAATCAAGTAAACAAGTCCATTGTTTTGTTTTTGTACCTTTTGTTTAACATTTTAATGTTAAACGATGTTATACCATTTCCATTTTCGTATATTCTCCTGAAAATAACGGCCCTTTCGTGTTTATCACGTACACCTAAATTCTTGTTCTTCATTTAAAGAATAATACATAAAGTGTACGTACATACATACATACATTTATTTTATGTTTATTTAAATTATAATTGAGAATTTAGTTTTTAATAGCGCTCGCTCCTGTTAATAAATCATACATATTTATAATTATTTTAAGTTTGTTAAATTACATTGAAGTGAAATAAAATGTAATTAAAATTATATTTTAAAATAATAAAAAGAGTGTTTTTAGTTTGGGAATTCTTTAAGCGATGATGCTCTAAGCATCAACTACAGTCTGTCACGCTATTATGGTATCAAAAACCGTAGTATACGTATCGTGGTAGATAAACCAAAAATTATTTTTGGAAATGATAAAAAAAAATTGGAAAGCATATAGACGTTGGAGAAAATGTATACTTGTTTCACACTCAAAATCTCGGACTTGCTAACCCACCTACCATCTTACATTATTCTCTAAAGACTCCTTTTTTACCCTTGTAGTTTACTTCGCAAAACTTTGAGTTTTTAGGGGGAGAAGGCAAAAACAAGCTGTGGCAAATTCACACTTTAATGTACTAGCAAGGTTGCTTTTTTCTTCGTTCGTCATTTATAGATGGGGCCAAGGTGAAATAAAGTTTAAAAGAAAATGAAAAAGAGTCGGTTAAAGTAAACGTTGAATGTGCAAAGACGTCAAACATATTAGAAGCTACAGGCTATATGCTGCAACTATCAAAAAACTGAACACATGTGTGCATATGAAAATGGTTATTTTAAAGGCAACGCGGCAGCAACCACCGATGCAGTTACCTTATGCTATAAATACAATAAACGCAACGCAGCAAACAGAAATTTTCCAATAACAATTTGTTGTTGCTTTGCGTTTAAAATAATCATTGTCATATACATCCATGTATTTTATCTTTTAGAGGTTCATGTGCTTGCTGCGCTACGTTTATTGTGTTTATAGCAATACTATTAAATGCATTAAATAAAGGCTTTAAAACACGATGCATAAAGTATAAATATGTTTTAAAAATGCACAAAAAAATTAGCGGCACCATGGAAAAAGGAGTACTACTTACGTTTGTGACTTTATTGGGTTTATAAGTTTACATAATCGCTAATACTAAAATAGTTTGCTGTTCATTTTGTCGTTTTGTCCTCAAAGTAATTAATTAACTTACTACTTAACGACGGTATCATTTATAAAGTTGTAGCATGGTATAAGTTTATAGCATTAGGCTTAAAAGTTTATTACCGCGTATTTAAATATGAGACACAAAATGGTTATATGAAATTATAAAAAGCGCAATTTACTCTTATTGTCTTATGGCTTCTGCTTTAAATTTTCTTTGTTTGTTGCTTAAATTGTTACAATTTTCTGTCGGAAATATTTTATTGTTATTTTGGATATATGTTTCATAATTTTGCAATAAAAACTAAAAAGGAGTAATAATCTATCGCCCCAACAAATTTCTGAATAGATAAGGGATTACGTAACTTTCACAAAAAAATAAATAAGAAAATAAATGAAAAAATTAAAAAAAACTAATAAAAAATCAATTTTTTATTTTATATACATCTGCAGGAAAACCGCTAAATGATCACTACTAAGAAGTTGGCAACTCTTTTCTACTTCAGATATTTTCTCAATCGGAATATTTCAGCACTGGATTTTAGTTCTAATAGGTTTCTGAAAGAATGTTGGTTTGTTTTTTGAGTTTAATTCTTGAAACACGTATCACTCAATTCCTAAAAAATTGGAAATATAAACAAAATGGATTGTTTATTTGTCCTGTCGCAATGGCATAACAAACGGTTCGGAATTACATTGAGTTGAACGTATATATTATGTTTTTAATTAAAGAGGGAAGGAAATGCAATGTGTTAAAAATATATACAGAGATAAACTGAATTATTTGATTGTTACCTATAATGAATGTGTTTGTGTAACTTAAATCTTTTCTGTTCTTGTATCTACAACTTAATAATCGTTCATTCCAGTGATATACCTTAACTTAGTTGTTTAACCTGCGTACAGAAGTTGCAATACCACTTTTCCTTGTTAATACAGCATTTTCAGCATAAGCCAACAACCACAACTAACAAGCGCGAAACGAATGCACTATAAAGTGAAAATCAAATTACATACTTATTTCAGAAGACAACAAATTTCCTTAACAAGATTTTAAAAATATAGCAATCGGCTGAAACAAACGAGTTAACAAAGTAATAAAAAAAATATTTTTATAAGAACAATTACCTTCCAAAGTTCATAAGATACTCCAAAAAGTATGTGAGATCAAAAAAGTTAGTTGTAAATTATCTTCCATTTGTATAACCAAATAATTTAAAGGTGGAATATAATGGAAAAAACAAAATTTGTGTTATCGGCTGTGTTAACTCTATTTTGGTATTTTCATGTATGTTTGGGAGATTTTGGTTTGCGACAATGTGAACCAATAAGAATTGAAATGTGTCGAAACATTGGGTACAATGAGACGTCAATGCCGAATCTCGTAGGAAACGAGCTGCAAAGTGATGCTGAATACACGTTACAGACATTTTCGCCCCTCATTGATTACGTTTGCAGCACCCAATTAAAATTCTTTTTGTGTGCCACTTATGTGCCCATGTGTACATCAAAGGTGCCAGTACCTATAGGACCATGTCGAACGCTTTGCGAAAGTGTCCGATCTCGCTGCCATCCAGTTCTACAAGGATTCGGATTTCCATGGCCGCCAGCTTTAGATTGTAATCGTTTTCCAAAAGAAAATAATCATGAGACCATGTGTATGGAGGGTCCAGGTGAAATGCAGGAAATACCAACAGCGAAGGAAATGTATCCAATGCATCCTGTAATAAAAACACAATTGCAATCAACTCCAGCTTCCAAAACTTTTGAATGTCCGGGATATTCAAAACTATATGTTAAACTTCATCGCTTAGGCCGTTGTGCTGCGCTGTGCGAAGCAAACATACTGTTTGGACCCAGTGAAAAACATATTGCAGAGCTTTGGACTCATACTTGGACATATGCCGCTGTTGTTCTAGCTTTGTTAGCCATTATACGACTTTTGTTTTCCGAATCAGATTCTTATAGAAGTCCTAATTTCATTCAAACTCATGTACTATCATCTCTAATGTGGTCACATGCAATGGTTGCTGTCGGATGGTGTGTTCGCTTTATAGCTGGAAGAAAAGCGACCTCTTGTGGTTTCGATCCCCAATTACCGAACGTATCTTTACTTTTGGTTGATGGATTATCAAATGCATCCTGTGCTGTTACTTTTATTCTTCGATATTATTTTGGAATGTCTGCTTGTGCATGGTAATATTAATTTTTTCCTTAAATTACATACATTTATTTAATATTAACCCCTAGACCGCAAAGCGTCTTTTAATCATCTACTACGTGTAAATCATTTTATATTCTTTTTTGTTTTATTTCTAAATAGATACAGTTATAGTAGTAAATATTTTACATTTACATTCGTAGTTGATATGTCCATTACTCATAAGCGGAAAGAATTACG
The DNA here is from genome assembly GCA_005959815.1 of Sarcophaga bullata. NCBI lineage: Eukaryota > Metazoa > Arthropoda > Insecta > Diptera > Sarcophagidae > Sarcophaga > Sarcophaga bullata. The sequence goes on along the minus strand of QOCX01001164.1, from coordinate 25,783 downwards.
AAAATCCATCTACATTTAAGAAAAATATTTAAGATCCTATACATACTCAATGAGGTAGTTTTTCGGAACTAAAATACAGTCTGGCCTCTATTATCCGTGATGATCGGGACCAGAAGTATTACGGATAATCGATTTTCACGTTTAATCGAATAACAAGATCTAACCACCCGCACTTCTCAAATTTCAAAATTAAACTAATCGCTTGTAAATGCTTCCGACTCATTGTTAGCTAACCAGGAAATTCCCCGTTTTCACGTTTATCACATTGTATGAATGAATTTGAGGTAAAAAAATTTTTGAAATCACGGATAATAGAGGTAATCACGGTTAATCGAATTAAACAATTTGACTGATCTTTGGCCACAGTATAAACATTTCATTTTTCCACAATAGCCATCATCCTACCCAGACTCTGTACTATGTTAACGTAGTGAATTTTTTGAAGCCCGATATCTCAAGTTCCAAAATTATTTCGGATATACCACTTTTTACGTTTAATTACGGACACCTTAGAGTACAATTCCTATATAGTGGGATATGTGCAGCAAGTCCCATTTTTCCACAATATCCATCATCCTACCCAGACTCTGTACTATGTTAAAATAGTGAATTTTTGAAGCCCGGTATAACAGGTTCCAAAATTATTGGGTTTTATTAGGGACACCTTAGACTACAATTCGTATATAATGGGATATATTCAGCAAGTCCAATTTTTACACACTATCCATCATCCTACCCAGACATTGTTCAAACAAAGAAGGTTTTTTTCAAAGTTTTTTTTAATTTTCAAAAGAAAATCCGTGTTGCCTGAGTAGCTGTTCCACTCAGGAACGTGTGGAGTAAAATTTTTAAGGAATGGAATCGTATATTTGGCTGATTTCTTCCTTGACTATTTTTTTATTTTCTGATAACCACTTAACATTGCTCTGTTAACTTCAATATTAGCTCTGCTCAAAAAATTGGTTTTTTTCTTTGCTAGTTAAATTTAAATTTATCTTCACACACATTTTAGTTAATAAAATGTAATAAATTCGTAAATTTTCTTGACTACTAAAATTTAAAGAAAAATTGTTTTTCCTATTAAATTGTGATAATAAAATATTTATATTGAATTGTACAAGAATTTGTCAGAATTATGGAGAATAAAGTTTCTGAAAAAATGTTTCGACATACCAAAAATCGTTAGGTTTAGACTCGAACCCCATAAATTTGTTTCATTTGACAAAAACCGGTTTTTTGATCTTTTCACACAAAATTATTGATTATCAAAACATTTTTGAACCTATTTTAAAAATTCAAAGATTTTTTCCCTAGAAAGGGGAAAGATTAGCCGGTATACATAAACATTTTGTTCAAACTTACATAACATGAGTATTGATTTGATTTTTCTTATTTTTTAAAGTTTGGACATAATTACAAAATTTAATTAAAAACTGGAAAACTAGTGGTAACGTTCTGAAAGTGCATTTACTTGGGTAGAGATTGACACTTTTTGATAAAATCGGGAAAAAATTACAGTAGCTATAATTTAAGGAATATATATATGTTATGTTATATACATATGTTCTCTTATCAAATGAACTTTAAGTTAAAAATTTTCAACATTTTTGATGTGCATTTTTGACAACTTAGACTAGGTAGTTACCCAGGTGTACCGGAAAAGGGAACGTGTTTGAGTATAATATAATTGATATATTAGAGCTGTGCAATTGGAAAAATCGAGCAGGAGATATCGCTATAATTTCAATAACAGGACAAAGAATATTCAAGTTTGTATATAATGACCGATCTAACAAAGCACAAAGAAAAACATTAAAAAGTCGCAACATAATTCGTGATCAAAACCATAACGTAATGGTTTGGAGTTGTATATTCATGTAATAAGTTGGAAAAATTTATTTTATATAAACACCATTTGATCAGAAATGTGAGAAAGTTTGAATAATTTTGCTGACAAAAATTCACATTTTAAAATTTACAAAGGCAATTACTCGAAACATAAACACGGGATGACATGACTTCCTTTAAATGTTAGATACTTCATTTTAGAATCTAAAACTGAACAATATTGAAACTTTATGGGTTTAAATGACAAATGAAACTTCCGGACGAAATCTAAGGACTAAAAATGAACTTAAAACAGTGATTTTCTTAACAGATTATATATAGTAATGGCACATTATATCTTCTAAAATTAGTTTGAACATATTTTTCTTACAGGTGGGCAGTTTTATGTTTGGGATGGCATCGCGATGTGCGTTGTAACAGTCCAGATTCATTGGGTCACATGGCACTTAGTTCAAATGTTTATCCTACAGTGACCGTCAGTAATGGAATCGTTAAGTCTTCACGCGTCAATCCAATTTTAATTAAAAGAAGTACTATAACTAGTAGTAATTTAGCGAGATTTCTAGCATGGGGTTTACCTGCTTTCCAAACCGCTGCTGTCATTGTTGCACGTCTTGTAGATGCAGATGAATTGCTAGGTAATAATTTTTAACTGTAATTGGAAGAAATTAATATGTTTTTTTTATTATTTTTTAGGTGCGTGTTTTGTTGGCAATCAATCTGATAAAGGGTTACAAATATTTGTAGCTACACCTTTGTTTTGTTACTGGATTTTTGGCTCTATGAATTTAGTTTCTGGATTTCTAGTTTATCGACGAAATAACGATATTTTACGGAGCACAAACTCAAAGTCTTTGCAGTTAATGTTGCAGTCAAAATTTAGTATTTCAGGAATATTTTTAACTGTGTATTGTGTACCCTATATTCTATTGCTCTTAGCCGTAATTTATGAATTTGCAAATATTGATGTATGGCTTAACGAATCGCCACATTTTAAAACTCCGGAATTGCCATTTCTAACAAAAGTTTTTATGGAACTTTTACTAGGTATTATATGTTCTGCATGGATTTTGGGTCCTAAAATATCTTCAATTTATAAACGCCAACTATCCTCTTCTCCAATTAAATCGCAATCAAATCCAATACCTCAGGTGCCTGCATCCCATTCTTTAACAGGTAATAATTCGAATGCTAGCTGTCGAACATTAAATAACGCATACAGTATGGAATCGTATCAAACTGTGCGTCCAAAAAAGTCTGCGCTCTCACAAACAAAACAAACATTTAATTCAAATCCTAGTTTAAAGAACCATTTGAGAAGTAGTGGTGGCAAAGTACCACCATCTCATATGCATCCTAATATATTTATAAACTCGTTCTCTCATAAGAGTGTCAGGAGTGTAAATCCACACTATTATGGCAGCGAAACTATCATTTAATGGTAAATACGTGCATTTAATGTTAAAAAGTAAGACTGTGATATGCATCGATGTATTGCTATCGTAACTATTTTAATTGTTTTTAATTAAAATATTGTAAATAAGAAAATTAGGCGTAATTGTATTTCCATCGTCTCCTGAAAGGTGTCAAAACCATTTTATTAAAGTATTTTTACGGTAATTGTGTTTGAATTTACGTAAACAATTTAATAGTTTAAAACAAAGGGGATAAATCGTAGTAGGTCAAGGGGTTCAAATAAGTTTAGATAAGTTAATGAAGATATCTGAGTTTCGATTTGAATAAAATTAAACACTATGCATCTGTTTGCATGCTTTTGTAAAAGAAATGTTTTATCGCTCATATGATGTTTTAGAAACACACATACCATACCACTTTACTTTGAAATATTGAACTTAACAGTTAAAATTTTTGATAGCTAAACAGGCCTCTGAAGTGTACAGTAAAAGAGATAGCTTAAGTATAAAACAAACAAACTTTTGTTTAATGGGCTTTGATAAAGGATATAGAAAATGTTTTCAATATTTCTTGCCTAAATAGTTGTGATGAAAAGCAAGTTACAAAGTGTTTGACAGTTATTTTTAATACATTTAATTAGATATCAACGAAATAGGTCTTGGAAATGTTCAAAAATCATCGTAGATGTTGGATTCTGGCGTACAATTTATTTTGAATCACATTTATATTGCACCCTACATTGTGCAACATTAGTTGAATATATGTGCAGTTATTGTTAGCGTGAGAAGTTTCGGTTGAACGTCATAAATTAATACCGCCTTAAATAATATTATGTTGCGCGTTTAGAAGTCGTAATTTTTAATGTAAATAATTTTTTTTTTCGATGTATTTTACGAATTTTAGTTTCAATTTGTTATGAAGGAAATATTACATTATATTTAATTTATTTCTAACTAACGTAACTTTATTAACCAATTGAAAGAAGTCTGTTCTGCATTAGGCATTTTGGAATGTACAAATCTGGTAATTTTAAATATTTTTCATTTGAAAAAGTTGTTTAGAACATTATGTATCTTTTAGGAGAAATACATAAAGTTGCTTTTAATATATTAATAAATGCTAGTTATAAGATTTGCAAGTGTACTTAACTATAGAGAAAATAACATATAACGTGCCATTAGTTTTAAGATCTTTATATATTTATTTCACAATAAAATATTATAGAAACATTTTTACTTTTGTTTTAAATAACATATAAAGAAAGTAATTATATAAACAAATAAATTCGGCAACTTCCTAAGTATTATTATATGAATAATTAATATAATAAACCTCGGGAGGCTTGGTTTATTGATATCTACAGATCGGTGGAAGTATCTCAGTAGGTTTGACGAGAAACTATGAATAATATAAAAAATCATGGGTAATTAAGTATGCACGTTTGGAGAATTCAACCGACAAACCCTATAAGAGATAGAGGCATTCGTCTAACTTTTTTTAAGGAAATTATAGAATCTTCAATTTTAAATTAAATTTAAAATTTAACCACAAGTATTTTTAATGATTTCGTTGTTTGTATGATATATTGTTTTTGGTGCCACTTAGAAATATTTTTGTTTTTTCCAGATGAGTCCGTAACAGAACGGAACTAACAGCTTAAACATGTTGTTCATATACAAACGAACGAAACGAACCTTAACAGAAAGTTACTATATACAAAATAAAAACTGTTGATTCTGAACGTAAAGATTAATTCTACCCCTTACCTTACAAAATATAAAGAAAAATATACCAAAAGTGATATTTTTGGGTACATTTATCAAATAACGAAAAAAAAAACAAAAGTTTATTTCATAATATACATATATACAAAATTTAAATTATTTATTTCCTCTCTTTTCTTTATTTATCAAAAACAGTTATTATTCTGTAACTACTAACTACATCAAGTACGGAAGGGCACAGAACAGAAGCAGAAAGTGCAAACAAAATTTAGTAGACTTCAAAGTAATGATTGTGTCTACGTTGTTACTTTGCTGCCAGTTAAAATATCAAAGCAAAACGTATGACGGATACTATGTTTCAAATGTTTGAAATTCTATCGGATTTGAATACAATAAAAATAAAAACAATTAGATTTGCTGATAATACTACCTCTATGAATTTGTTTTTATACATTTTATAATTCGTCTTTATGCATTAAACTGAAAAGGTCAGCAGAATTTTAAAAGAGATTTGATGTAATAGGACTATTTTATGTCCATCGCATATCTGGCAAAAATATGACGTTTTGTGAACAACACTCCATAGTTTGTTACACTATTTGAAATATACATCATTTGATGTAAATTAGTGTAAAACAATTCTAAAGAGAATCTAACTAAAATGATTGCTAGTTTTGTGCGAAAAGACGTTATGATATAAGACTCAAGGCGTATATCAAAAATCAATTTTTACCTTTCAATGTTTAACACATTCATGCTTAGTTAGCCGACTGTAACGTAATCTAACGGTAACGTCTACTTAGAGTAAAAATGTAGGTGCAATTATATAACGTAAAAACTTGTCATATGTTTTTAGGAAACAAAGCTACCAACAGTCGTTGTTTTGCCTCAACAAAAGAAGCTGCTCTTCGTTCATTTTAGTTATTTCACTTTTTTTATTTTTTAAAGACTTTATTTTACTTTATTAAACAGGTTTAATATTAATTTCAAATTTTAATTTTTAAAACTTCCTTTTCACTACTTTTATTATTTTATCACTTTTAATTGTACTTTGTGCTTTTAATATGGCGTTATCACAACAGCTTTTTTAGATTAATTTCAAAGATTTTTTATTTATTTATAGGTATTTATTATATATATATGTGTTGTTTCTGTAAGACAAACAGGGAAACTATATTTGAATAATTTAATATAAAAATTAACACTACCTATATAGTGTAATATGTAGTAATAGTGTTTATTTTTATTTTAAATTATAAAAGTTAATAATGAAATAAATTATAATTTTGGTTTTTAAATTATGAAGTTTTATTTATAGAGAATTCCACATACAAATAAGCATAACATACGTACAACATTTAAATTCTGATGATAATTTCAATTTTCAGTTTTAGTGGTTTTTAATATTGATATGTTGACTTGTGCTAAAAAGGTGTCATGTAAAAACGCAAGAAAAATCTATTTTTACAGATGAGTACGTTCCGGTTGCGTTACATTACATTTGTATAACAGTTCGTATTACTTTACACATAACAATATCGATCAGCTGTAGTATTGCAGTTACTAAGATTAACAAAACCGATTTGTTATACAACACAATTAAATAAACAACTTTATTTATAAATTTTACTTGTGGCATCAACATTTAGTAATAGTTCGGGAGTGTTTGCGTTCCTGGTCTTAAGGACCATAATACAATACACTATCAAGCAGATAGAACCATTATTGTAGTAGTATTAGTGTAATGTTTATGCTTTTAGCATAAACGCAGTATTCAAACATTCATTTTTTGCAAATTTTGTGAAACGAAGAAGTAAATATGCCATTGCAATTTTGTCTTAAAAAAGAGAATAAAAATGTAAAGAAAGCGAAAAGCGTCCAAGAGTTCAATAATTTACTTTTACTTTTGAATTTCTGAGGGTTTTTTGTCCCAAAATTCCAAAAAATAAATTAAAGATATTTTGTTCTGAACTGCTGTTTATACAATAAAATTACATAAAAGCTGAAAATTGATCAAGCAAGGCCATACTCATGGCATAAGAAAAAACGAAATATTTTGATTTTACTTCCAGTATTTAAACTTTTTTATGAGGATTGCTTTTAGTATTTCATAATTCCGGCATTTTTTTCTATGCTTCAATAAAATTACACATTTATTTTCTTACTTTAATTTATTTTTTGTTTGAAATGTTATCTACACGTTATGCTTCATCTGCGGCATCAAAATGGAAATGAACGAAATTAAAAACTGCCTGCACACACACATAGCAATTTGAAAGTCACTCGAATGAAAATCCAAAAATGTTGATTTTTATTCAACCATTGACCAACCAGTCCACGAACGTTAGACTCTGTTGTACAACTTGATCAAGTTAAATTCAAATCGAAGCGTATGTCTTTTGGTTTTTTATGTATAATACGATCAGATTCGCTATTAGCTTAAAGAAATAACATTTCTCAAATAATTTGTGATTTTATTTATTCGCAGAGTTACATAACCTAATGCAAGTACTATATAATTAGCCCTTTATGTGGTTAATTAGCTATTTATTTTAATAAAACGAATTGGATTTACAATGCCGAAATCAATTACATTTTGTTTCGCCGCTGATTATTTCTGTAACTGTAAATTGTGGATACAAATCTGTCTGGTAACACTGATTAAATAAAGCGTTCAAAAATGGAAATAAATTAATTACTAATGTTTAGATCTATAATTTGACATTGTGGTTCGGGTGTTAATCTATAACTATGTAGGACATATTTGAACATCATTGAATATAAACATGAATTGTTATAAATAGCTGTAATTCATTTCTGAATCATAAGTAAAATGAATTCCTTCAGTGAAACAAACAACAACGACGATAAGACTGAAAGCGATAGCGTAACCGCACTGGAATTACAAAAAACTAGGAGAGTTCTGTATTTCAGTGATGGGATCATGGAGGAGCTTTCTGAGAGTGAAGGAGACGACATTGAGCCAGATGCTACGGACAAATGTTCTAATCCTGGTATTATTGTAAGTTGGTGCATTCTATTAGCTGACACTTTTTCATTGTAACTTTTTTTAACAAAGGTAGACGATCCATCGCGTTCCCGATTGAAAAGTCAATTCCAAGAGATTGGTCATCGTTTTATTTGTGGCATAGACTATGTGGGTGAAAGTTTAGCAAGTTTTTTGGGTATAACTAGTCCAAAATATTTATCAGCATCTGACATTGAAAACATTAGAACAGATATGCATCAATCGCAAAACGTTAAAAAATGATATTGCTGTAGACCGTGATAACAACAATTATAATTATCATTTGCCATGAGAAGAGGTGTAACACTATTAAATAAGGACATATAATTTACATATAATAGAATAGAATAGAAATATTAACTGTTCTTGATAAAAATAATTAAATAATATAGAAGCCGTAAAGAATGTTTCACCAAACAACTTAATTCTACTATATATATGTATTTAATAAAATTATCTGATATACAATGACGCATAACCGAACATGAGTTTGTCCAAAATAGTAAGCTATAAGTAACTCGATATTAACTTTTATCATTTACAGATGTTGGGAAAAATTTGGGAACTTTAAAAATCAGATATTGAGTTTTCAATATTTCGTTGCATATTTGTTGACCAGAACGGTCAACCGTAAACGTGTTTATGTCGATTATACTAAGTTTTGACAGACGTGAACATACTGGTACCTAATTCTTTCCAATGATGTTCAATTACATTTAAAACTGTATGCGGTAGTTTCTGTTAGTTTAAGGCAGTTACGAAGCACCCCAATTTTTCTTTATTTTACTAACAAATTAAAATGTATGCAAACTTTACTGTTTACAATCAAAATTCAAACTAATAACCTCGGCAGCCGACTTTTAGCCCTAAATAATATCAGAACCTACTACAAAAAATTTTACTTCTAAAAATAAATTTAAAAATAAAATTGTTTTAAACATGTTGAAAACTGAGTCATGAAATTTGACAGAGAAAAAGTGTTATAAAATTCTATCCGTATTTTAAAAATGAGAAAAGTCTGCAGGAAAAATCTGATTTGAAAGCATTTGGATGTAAATATTGTTCACAAATAAAGGAAAGGCAAATAATCTGGAACAGTTTCCGTAAAAAATGCTCTCGATATTAGTAACTGGAGAAGTACAGTGCAATTATGTGCGAAGCTTAAGATTTTATGTCGATTTATACTAGACCATATAGCGGATAAATAGATGCCACACTCCGAGAACAACAGGCATAATTCCAGTCAAAACATTTATTGAGATTATACATTTATAGTTCCTTCACGTAGGATCAGTGTACACAGATATCAAGGTTCGCGCATGCAAAAGGTGAAACTTTCAGGCGTTGTATATATATGTCGAAACAAAAATTCTATATTCGAAGCTTAGACAACACAGTCGTCGCGAGACTACTAACGGCGAAGTTCCTAGACTCGAGCTATGCTCTGCACACCTGCTAAGTTGTGGAACAGAATTAAGCGTATGATGAATTTCAAAATAGACAATGATAAGACAAGACATTCATCCTCTTTGACGACTTTTGTATCAAATAGAGTTGCTGAGGTTCACACCATGTTTCTTGGCGTCACGTGCCTAATAAACAGAATCTAGCGGACAAACTTCGTAGGAGTCGGCAACGTCCTCCAGCAGTTGCAGCAAACATTCGACACGAGTCGACCCACACACGAACCTTACGCAGCGTCGTCCGGGGCGAAGTTCACCTTCATACCACCTCTATATATAAGTATATAAGTAATAATGAACCACCTTAATATTAAGTTAATTTTAAGTTGAAAATCATATAGAATACAAGGTTAAATATGCAACGGATTTGCTGAATTTCCTTAACTGTAGAAATCCAGAAAATGAATGTTAGAATTGAGAAAATATTAAATAAAGGCAGTTAAAGAAGAGAAACCGTTCGGTGTTCACTAATTTAAAGTGCCCAATATTTAAATTATAATTTATTTCATTTTAATTCAATTCCTAATATTAGGAAATTACATAATCTTTGTTCGTACTTTACGGTTTTTTGTTTTAAAAAATATTTATGGATGGAAATATGGTATTTTTAATGGTACTTTAAGGATTTTATGCTCTTTAAAACAAAATTATTATTTTTAATAAAACTATTTAATTAGAACAAACCTGAAAGCAGCGGCTTAATATTCTTTTGTACCGCTTCTTTTTCAACAACTCTGTTTTCAGAAACAATTCACAATCAGTGCTTTTGCTTTATTAATCTTTCTTGATGTGCTGCCCCAAACATTGTTTTCAAATTTGCGACGCCGAATAAAGTGCTCTTTTTTTGTTTATAAATTTTCGATATTTAATTTCAATTGTTTTGAAATATGCCGTTTGCCTCTTTTGCAAAAATTCGTGAAGTGAGCAGTGAAGATACTGTTAGTGTCTCATAAATGATAAAATTTGCATATAGCTTCTATGTTTACTTCTATTTTACTTCATTAAAGATTCATTTGGCGGAGAATTTGATAAATAATCAAACAGGTAGGAAATGGAAAACCAAAAATGCTGGGGAAAAGTCAGCCTACGTTATATTAGAAATGACTGAAAGCCAACAAATTATCGGCATTGATATTGGTAATGAGCATTCGGCTTTTGTTGAAGTCTTGGTGGGAAAGTCAACTTGTGCTCCAACAGATTTTGTGGTGAGTATTTTAGATTTAAATTTTTAGAAATATGAATTATTTACTTTTCTTTCCTGTAGGAAATATTATTAACATGCTCGTTTATGACCCCATTAGAAAGTAAATCATCTAACAACACCAACAGAGTAAGATGTTTCAGTAAGGAAGCATTAGTGCCAAATGTTGTGGACAATAAATGGTCTCTTGTAAAAATTGTCTGTACTCAACCTTTTAACAAACACGTACAGTATGGTTTATCTTTTATTAAAATTCATGTACAGGAGAATAAAATACAAAAGAAACAGGAAATGGAGAAAAAACTTGTGCCTAAACAGGTCTTCGAAAGCGCAGAAAGAGGAAATGATAAGCTTTTAAATAATATAAGTAAATTGAAGTTTCGCGAAAACTCTCCAGATTCGGAAAACGATAAATGCACAAGCCTATTTAGTCGTTGGAAAAAACTTAAAGATGTTCGAGATGAACAAGTGGGTGCTGCTTCATGTTCTAATAAAAGTTCTGAGGCTGAAACACGGGAAAGTGTTCCGCGATCAAATAACTTACAATCAAAAAAAGCTGATCCCAAAATTCGTGATAGAAACCGAGATGATATAGCTTTTGGAACTGATGATGGCGACAGTGGCTATAGTCAAGATAAATTAGAATTTTTATCTAAACACATTGAAAAAGATAATGAAAGAAGACGCTTGGAGAGAGAAAACAGTAAATCATTAAAAAAAATTCAATGTGAAAATGGGTTAACTGAGTCGATAAAAAAAGTCGATGTTACTATTAACAGCAATGTTAATTTGGAAAAATCAAATAAGCGACACAGCTCACCGCCGCGGAAATCTGCTAAGAAGCTCAAAATGACAACAAATTTTACATCTTTTAACCAACTACTGAAAGGAGTTGTTTTGGTAATAAGCGGAGTCCAAAATCCAACTAGAAGTGATATAAGAAATAAAGCTTTAGCAATGGGCGCAAAATATAAAGCTGATTGGGATAGCTCTTGCACTCATTTAATGTAAGTATTTAACTCGATAATAATTTAATAATTATGGCTAATATATTAAATGTTGTAGATGTGCATTTAAAAATACTCCTAAGTATGCTCAAGTTAAAGGTAAGGGGAAAATCGTTACACCAAGTTGGATTGAAAAATGCTACAGTCTAAAGAAATATTTACCTTGGAGAAGATATGCCTTAGACAGTAATGATCTGAATAAGCCAGAAAGCGATGAAGAAATACTAGATGAATCGTTGCGTCCTCAATTTGATGAAATCAACAATGGTAATGGTATGCAGTATTAAAATAATAAAATTATGTAATATATTTAAATTTTCCTATATTCTACTTCCATAGAAGAACGTAAACCAGAATTTGTTGGAGGAAATAACGTTCTAAGCGATTCTAATGATTGCTCAACAAATATCGTAAAAGAAGAATCGTCTTCCGAGTGCGATACTGACGACGATATTGAAAGAGTGAAAAAAAGTAAGTTCATGACAAAATTTATTAGCTAATTATAATTATTTTAAATACAAAATTTACTTTTTTAAAGCCATTCAAAAAAATGAAAGAAATATTTTCGATGCATCAACTGATGAAGATGATTACCTGAGTGAAAAATATAAAATTTTAAAAAAATGTAGTGTTTCCCCAAAAAATTTTTAATCATATAACCATAATTTAAATAAAATATTTAATGTAACTGTGTAGCAAAGAAATTATGGAGGTAAAACTTTACTAAACCTTGAGAAGGTGACTCTTTTTAATGTTTTAATGTTTTATTTTTAATTTTTTTTTTTGACTTATTAAATATTCTTTATGTTTTAACCTTTGGTATAAAACGGTCAAGAAGAAGTTGTGTGCGGCTCAATTTCGAGTTTAAATGCAGTAGGGATGAGTATTTAAATTGCAGCTTGTTGACTTTAGACAGGCTCATAGTTTATTGTTAACTATGACAAATCTATATAAAAACTTCTAATGTGTAAACAATTACCAATTGAAAATAGTAGGATATGCATTAATGTTCTGTTGGGAGACGTTTTCAAAGAATCCGACGGATTTTATCACTAAGAATACATTAATTGAAATTAAATTTGTATTATAAGAAGTTACTTTCCCGTCTGAAAAATTAAGCTTGATAGACGTCAGACTTGAAAAAAATTACATTGAAGCAATAAAGTTAATTGGTACACAATTGTGCTTGAGACTAATCTGAAAATCCTTGGTATAAATTTACTTCTAAAACCAATATCTTCTTATACTATTCACATAAAATTGAAAGAAGCCAAAATGGAAAATTAGAATATTTATGTATGATTCTCGGCGATCTGTTGGCCATAACAGAGATTGGAAAATATTCTAAGGATTACTCGTTGAATCAGATTTTTTTATAAAAAATTTTATCACTTACAGTTAGTACTTTATTAAATTTAATATTGTACAAGACAATAAATTATTCGAAACGGTCCCAAAAATATAAAACTTATTTGAAGAACTATGAAATCCCAATTGTTAAAATATCGATCTTGATAGGTTAGACCATAAGATTATACTAATAGTGCGTTTTCATTATGGGGAAAACAACTTGTTTTGCACAAAACAAGTCTATGTGTTTCCATTATGTTTCAGTGACTTTTGTTTTTGAATTTTCAAAATTAGCTTGACGTTTATGTTGTAAACAAACAAACAGGCAAAAAAAACACTGGGAACCAAAAACTACAAATTATGAAAAATATTTTTAAGATAGAAAATTCAATTAAATGTCTAAAATATATTGAATATAACCATAATATGGCAATACAAGTATTTAATAATATTTTAAATACAACAAGTTTGTGACAACTTCAACTACTTGCAGAAGGTTTAGCAAAATAATCTACAAGATTTTAGATTTTATTGGCAATATATCGTTTCAATTTTAGGAAATTGACTGTCAAAAAATGGGAATAAGTTAGAAACAATTTTTGGATGTTCCAGGAAACTTTTGAAAATTTTGACAATGTTTAGGAAGTCTAAGAATGAAAAACACAATCTTTACATGTGCTAAGCATTTTCAAAATAAATACCAATATCCCTATATGTTTAAAGTTTCCAAATTAATTGCCTGGAAAATTTTAATTGGGTTTTTAAGGAAGTATATGTAAATTCATTCAGTTTCGAGTTTAAATGCATATACACAAAATGAAATTAATTGTGAAAACGCATTTTATATGTTAGTTTTTTATTTTTACTTTTTTGAAAATCATGGAAACGTTTACCGTATTTTGGATTTTTGAAGAACTTATTTGTAAATTTGATACTGATATTTTCTCTGCAGAGATTAAACATAGTGAGACCAAAGTGTTTCAACATGTCAACTGGATTCCAAGTCGCTCGAGTATACGAGGGAATTATATTGGTGTACTATTAGCAATTCGTCTGCTGATAAATCTCTTACGCAGGGGGACATGCTTTCCATGTTGGTTGCGCTATCGTACCGAGTGGATGGTTTCACATTAAGAAAAATGGATCTCAGAGATATCTCACCACTTACGGAACGTTTAGAGTAACCTGGCCTTTTTTTCAAGTGAAAGGACTAGGATTTCTTGTACTTTGGGAGAAACTCGATTAGGCTTCTAGCAGGCAATATTACTAGCCACTATGCTTGGGCCTATGTCGGAATGGATGGGGCACCCATTTTTTGACTATTGTATTCACAGCATGAAAAAGAGAAGGAATCAGTACAACACTTTTGTGAGTTCCACTTTACGGTATCTTGATCTTAGACTTCTATTGTATGTATATCTAAACTGTCTTAATTATGAAAACTTTAGTTAGTTTTGTCAAAGATACTGGTTGATCCTTGTGGGGATAACATAGTTTACACTTTGCGGCTTAGTTTTTTGCGATTAGAGATGATTGGAAGATGAAGAGATGAGGAAGAAGAGGAGACAGTCCTTAACCTACCGACTATATGCTCGGAACTTTGTCAAATAAGAAAAAGGCACCTGATCTGGAGGAACTGTCACGTATTTATATTGACAGTCTAAGTCGCTTCAACAGAAGTTCCGAGTAGTACTGGGGCTAAGGGAAAGCAGAAAACTGTAGCATCACAACAGGCAATATTTCGCCTAAGTATGCTCATCCAACTTTCTTAAGTTGATAGTCACCTCTAAACACCTCACATTAACATGAGAAAAACAAGAGACGTACTACACTCATGCACATTTTTATTTTTATGGACTACAATAACAGATTAGCGCTATCAATTAAATAAGATTCATGGCAAGAGATGTTAAAAGCGCAATTAATGTAATATTAAACTAGGTCCATAATCCTGACTGAAGGGTTGTAAAGACCAATCATTTATGTATGCAATATTATCTACATATATTAAAATGAATGTTTGTTTGTATATACTTTATAGGATCGTAAACTATGCATTTGATCATGTTATAATCTTTAGCTAAGTTGTTGAGCATGAGCCATCGAAGGTTTCTAAGTTGGTATGACAAATTTCCAACAGGTGGCGCCACTGAAAATTACTAAAAATGAATTAGATCGTAAACTGTGTATTTGGCGTACCCATTATTCTTCTTCGAAACATTAATCCACCACGCTTTTTCAACGGCAGCAGACTCTCAGTCAATAAAATTATGAGCAATGTTATCGAGGCAACAATTTTGACTGGGAATTTCATGGGTAAGACGCACTATTGCCACGTATCCCAATGAAGCAGACAGATATGTCATTCGAATTCAAACGTTTGCAATTCCCTATGCGAAAAAAATTATAAGTTCGTATTCGTAAAGGAACACATAAAAAGGATAACTAAAATTTTAACAAAATATTAATTATAATAAAAAAATTTCTGTGATTTCATTTTTGTTAACCTTTCGTATCTAAATTAAGGCTGGTCTATCTCCATCCGGCAATCCTAAGGCTACCAAAAGGAGCTCATTCAGTGTGCCAGGCCTTAAGATAATCAACCTACTACAAAAAAGTCATTAAGTGTAGGATAGTAGAATTAGTACGAATTGGCCTAACCAAAGGCAGGCTAGGTGACATGGATTTCAATAGTGCAGATTGGTCATGAAGGGTTTTAAAGTTGTTAACTGCGGGAACAGTAAATGGTATGATTTTCTATCACAGCTGTGGTAATCTTTGCCACAAGTCTAAGCTGAGGGTAATACAAGCAACTAAGCTATCTATGAGTCAGTATGAATTTCACCGCCGATGAGAACAGTAGAAGCTATGCTGACAGTATTAGAAAATCAAAACGAAAATCTCGTTACTCTCGAGTCAGTGGAAGGTCATATATTTACTGGTTTCTAGCGAGAACGAGGGTTGAGATTTTAGGTCCACTGTGGATCATGAAAAACCTGCCATTCAAAACCGAAGACTTTCTGTCTAATCAGTCTATCATCTTCTCTTTTGAAAGCATTAGAGACACAAAATTAATACATGACTCATAAGCTTAACTTAAAGGTAAACCTCTTGAGAACGTTCTTCGTGAGGTTTTTTGTTATATAGAAAAGGTCCTGGAATACGGAAACTATACGCTGGAACATTTCATAGATATCAAAGAGCTCAAGAGTTACAATATATGTGGATAATAGCAACACTAAAGACTTTAAGGGGTCGTGTTTTAAGGTCACATCTGGTCTAGGGATGTACAAGGCTGTTAAGCGGCCATATGTCAAAGTATCAGACTAAATTATGCGCCTACCTGGATATTGCGGCGTTTTTAGAAACAAAGTTGGAGGCTATAATAGAGAAGTCGGTGAAACCAACAACAGGCTTCTTTTTTGGAATTCTTGAGGAGAGGTTAGATTCACCCCCAAACCGTGGGGATGTAGTAGACTTTAGGTTTGCGCGTGTTCAATCATATAGGGGCATGGAAGGCAATAGATGATAGCTGTCATAGGAGGACAAAGGATAAGTAGATATGTAAATGAGGAGCTAGGTCGTAATCCTGACTGAAGGATTGTAATAACCAATTATGTGTGTAAGTAAAGGAGTAGAGCAAACAGTGGATCATATGTTATGCAGTCGATTTGTTGGTAAACAGGTAGATCTTAAAGACTGCAGATTTAAGAATCTAATAAAGTTCATAAACGGCTGATAGTCGTTTCATCTTTTCATTCTAACATTTACATCTAATTTTGTTCTCCCCCTTTACAAACGCGTAAACTCTGATGGCTAGATAGTAGAGTTGTTAATGAACTGGTAGATATAAAAGACAGTAGACTTGAGGACCCTATAGGGTTAATGAATGGGATTGACTGCCGAAAGGGATATCTAGAGGCAGAAGTTTCATCAATGGATGCCATTAATGGCTTATTGTCGTATCACCTTTACTTCTTTTTCTTTTATTTCTTTCTAATTTCTATCCCCTTCTTTCCTAATTGGAAGGTCACAATGGAACAAGAGGTCGCTGGTTAAAGGCATGGAACCGGTAAAACGGTGAAGCACCGCCCTTCCTAATCTAACCTATCTTCAGTAGTTAAAACTCATTTCTGACATCATTACTTTTTTAAACTTAAAAATGAACTATAGGTTATAATTAAATTATGCAAACTTTATTTTTACAAACATATCGTAAAAATTTAAAATACTCAGTACGTGAAACGATTTAATACATCCAACGTAGTTTGTGTTGAAATTGTAATTTTTTATCGCCATGATAGGATAAATATTATTTAAAATATAATTTGTATGATTGCTTCTCTTTAACGGGCATGTACTGTTCTATTTCATTTGGTATAGTAAAGTATGGAGGAGGAACCTTAAAAAATATATAAATAGGTTTAACATATTTGAAAATCAATATTATAAAAAGAGCTACTCACATTTTTTAATTCTTGATACGTAGCATCACGTTTAGTAAATTCTTTAAAAATGAAAGAATTTTCTATCTCAAAGTGAAATCTAGTATCATGCATTTTGAGTAGAACGTTATCTACCCGAAGAAAATGTCTCAATAGAATATAAAATCCAGATGGCATAACACGCTGTAAGTAGAATAAATCAAAAGTATTTTAGCTTGTTTAAGGAAAGTAATACATACAATTTTAACTGAACACGATGAAATCCCATTATCATGTAGTTCATCTTCAAACAAAGTCAAATCATGGTAAAATAGTATTTTTTCCTTTTGCATAAGCTTAAATTTGTTTAACTGTTCATCGGTTTTTTCAATGCGGAACTTCTCATTTGTGGTGCCTTGATAATCAGATGTAAAAGTCCAGTCAAACGGTTTAAATTTTTCCTGCATTAAATTTTCTGGCCTTAAAGAAATACAATATTACAATAACTTATGAGATAGTAAAAAATAATTACTATTAAATGTTTTGATTTTCGGGCAAGCACTGTGTTCGAGTTTAAACGCGAAGACTTTTGTAAGGAAAATGTAAATTACGGTTGGAGAACTGGATCGTTTTTGTGTTCGGTATTTGTCGACACGCTTTATATTGACATTCATTTTCCTTGTTTTTTGACATTTGCTTTATTACTTTATTGTCGTTATTTTGTATGGCGTTTGAAAAAGTGCGCGGTAGAATAAATAATATAATAATATAATATATATAGACGGCAACAGGCTTAGTACGACAATATATTTTAGTAATTTCATAAATTTTATCCAAATTTTGTATAAAATTTTATAGTTTTTATATTTATTTCATTAATTTATTTCTGTTCTATTATAAAACAAAAAAATATATTTATATTTTACACAAAACAAAAGAAAAATAAGGAAAACTTTAATTCAAAAATATTTCTATCGAAAAATACCTCAAAGATTTGAAATAACCATCTTTAAAAATTCTCAAGCGTGCTTTTTTTTACAAGATTCCTATTAAAAAGTAAAAGTCTTAAGTCAGTTGCTTTAGTTTGTATCACTAGTGTACATTACACTGTGCAAATAAGACGAACATAAAAAAACAAAAATGCCGGAATGGCGCCGGAGACATGTAAACGTGAAAGAAACAACAAAAGATAATTTCAGATGTTTTTCTTTCAAATATCCACTCGTGTAAACTGGGAATATGCTCATTGTTCCTAAAGATAAAATGTATTTGCATATTTCGTGCAGTTAGCGCATCTAACAAATTTATATTGATCTAAAGATATGTGATCAAACTATACATTTTTGATATACTATAAATGCCTTGTTAAGTAATTTGTGTAAAATAAGAATATTTTGGGTTCTTAGCCATTTGTTAGGTCTATATCATAGGAAAGAAAAAACGAACATCCCAACAATATTTGTTAAAAACATCATCAATCGCAAATGAACCAAAAGCAAGTGTAACCCGTCTTTTGATCGAATGACCATCGCTACGGAATATAAGATTTAAGCTTCTCAAAAATACACCGTTTCTGGAAATTCGACAATATATTGACAACAAACATT
>QOCX01001163.1:1763-44741 GCA_005959815.1 Sarcophaga bullata | reverse complement strand
TTACACTCATTAATTAGCATAAACTGGGAATACCCAGACGGCTTCAGGTGTGAAAGTATACTTAAAGTATTATAAAGAGAAAATGATTTGATTTGAGTGTGAATTTTTCCAATATCTTAATAAATATTAAGGAAAAACCAAAATGATTAAATAGAGGCACTGGCAACTCTTGGATTTTAAACGTCACTTGGAACCTAGAACACAACTTGACCGCAGCTGAAAAACAGCAACATCAACTGCTAGCGAAATACCTATAAAGGGAAGCAAAAATATTTTAAAGCACGGTTTCGGGAACGGCTAACAGAAGCTGGACAATCACTAACCAGTGCGGTGGTAGCCTGTTATCATAAAACAATTAGTATAAGAGATGACCCCGGAAGACATAAACACTCCCACTTAAGTAGTAATACATCAGTAGTACGATTTTATTTTTTAATTTATATATTTACCATTATATTTCTAGTACAACAACATCTTAATTTATAATTGAAACAAAACAATTCGCACACAAAAGCAATACAAGAGATTATCATGCCGCCAATGAAAACAATCCAAGCAATTTCGATAGTATGACAAGGCCAATGGTTCCACCGGATATTCATCGATGGCAGAACGTCAAACATGTCCCGATTTAGTATCATTAATAAAGGCTTCATCTTGCCAATACTCCCACTAGACCCGATTGCTTACATAACAAATAAAACATTTCCAACTCCCGAGCAAATTTCGCATTCATTTGCATGGGATAGGTCGTGTTAGTAGGTTTGACCAAAACATATATCCGATAAACTGGTAAATCGGTTGTATACAGGATCTCTTTTGCAATTTTGGCCATAAAATCCCAAATGCGTTGCGATTACAACATAGGCATACGAACAATTTAAATGATTAATCGAATCCATTATGTTCACAGTATCTCTTTCCACCAGCAGCTGTTCTATGCCAGATAAGTCTACGTAATTATTGTTTTCCAATTCCTCTAAAGTATTTGAAGACACCAAGATCTTGATGTTGGCCTCCAAAGCATCGTCTATGGTATTGATGTAGGGCTGGAACAAAGGTTTCATATTGTAAACCGTTAAGAAACTGCCATAATAGCTGGACATTATAAAACCCATGATTAAGAGAAGTGAATAAAATAACTGCAGCCTTAGAGGTATGTTTACCAAGCGTATGGTGGCATTGGGAGAGCTTATGGCAAAGGCCAGACTGTGCAGGAGATTAAAACGAAATAGTTTCGTTGGATGCTTTAGATAAGTCATTACACAGGCCAAATATATTATGGAAATGCCTATGAATAACCATATGTAACGTCCAAAAGGCCACACCACATACCAATAATGTGGCAACTCATCCTCGGCTGGCACCATAACACAAGTAAATGAATTCTCCAATGGATAGCTGAAGTCAACCTTAGCAAATCGATTTGCAAGAGAACAGCTTGGCATTGAAATATTGTACACGTTGTTCACAATATCAGCCTGTACATCCGTCATTCTTAGATTATCGTCTTCCACTAGTTCCAATGAGTAATTCATGTATGCAGCAAACAGTTCTATAAGTCTGCCATAGGCACCCAGCAGCTGTTCCTGACCTTGAAAATTCGTTTGCTTAAAGGCTTTCGGTATATCCTTATAATATGGCGAACGTAGTACTTGTCTTTCCATTACTATGTGAATTAAATTTGACTGAACTGAGCAATTGCCGAACAAATGAAATGCCACTTGAGTTGAACTGTTGCTTTTATAGCCGCAAGAACATAATTAGGTATAGCAGTTGGCCTGCAGGAAAAAAATTAAATTTCTGCGATAATGATTGTTTATTGTGTGTCCTTACATTACACATTTATTTAAATAATACACGGGGAAAAATCCTATGATAGGATAGCAGAAAGTGGCCCTGTATGATAAAACATCAAGCAATGCCTCCGAAGTAACTGAGAAGTCCTTCGATATCTTTTAATGAAAGCTTTGCCAGACTATCGAGAAAACATGTGAGCAAAAGGAAAGAATTATGTGCTGAGCCGTGTTGGACTTTCGCAAAAAATGTTGGCGATATTCACTTCTTCCTCAAAGGATCTACTAACTCTGAAGAAGTAATTTGCATGTAAGCGAATGCTCTCCCCATGTCTATTCTATAATATACTGTCCCGTGATTATATATACATACGCTGTCTGAGCTACCCTACGATCTAATTCAAGGTCTGGATTCCAACCTATCTTCTCACACCACCCAAAGTTGTGTGTGTTAATTTCGATCATGATCAGTTTTGCAGCATAAGTTACATACAAACATACATAATTGGCCGTTACAATTCTTCAGTTAGGATTACACCACTTATGTTGGGTGTGTTAATTTTATACACGAGTGGTGGGACCTATAGTTTAAAGTCGACTCCGAACGACAGAGTATTAAGAAACTTTTCATGGCAATTTTTCATTTACTCTCAGAGTTTTTGCCAGAAATCTGTTGAAGGGAAGTCGCCGAAGAAATATTTTTTCCATATTTAAGTTTTGATGTTTGACCGGGGATTCGTACCTCGGCCTTTCGTCTAATAAGCCAACACACTACCTACTAGACTACTGTGATGAGCATGAGTTATAGCCCCCTGGGAGATACAACAGTTGTCAAGAGAACATAGAGATATGCTAAGACTAAGACCCTTACAGAAATTTTAACAGCCTACCTTATCCTCAAACTTAGAAACGTCCATGTAGACTTCCACAGAAACCCGACAGAGCTGATTTTGTCCTACCTGTTTGCAGTTCTATTGTGAATGAGCCAGTGATAGACAAACGATCTACAAACTCTGGATGTCTATTCCATATGACCCGTGCGTGTCATAAAATAATTGTTTTTTCTTTAAAACTTTTCTTCTTCTTCTTTCTTCATTTCTGTTCGCCAAAGGTAACGAGCATACTTTTAGGCCTAAACCAAAAAATGCAAAATTTTATGCAGCAAAAGTTGCGTGCAGTAAATGTTTCATGCTGCATTTTCCATTTCCAGCAATTGTCAAATATTTTCAGGCATATAAGACTTTAAAATGAATATAACCTGGTGTTGTTTAAAATCCAAATTAATAAATTAAATAAAACTGCAAAAAAACCGCGTTACTAACAAAAAAAAAGAAAATTTAATCGTAATTTTGAGAGTGATCGATTGATTAGAGATGCGTATTAATCATACCCGGGTATTTACTAATTGTGTGTGTGCAGGGAGGGACTTCTTTATTACTGTTTACAATTTCTACTCTCCCACTCTCTTAATCTCTTTTTCAAACAATCACTCTCTCTCTCTCTCTCTCTCTCTACATTTGTTATTGTTAAAGCTTCTTTTTAAATGCGTGTGTTTCATTTTTTTTAAGATCACCGTCTATATTAATAAACAACAACAAAATGCGTAAATATATGGTTGTGTGTCTGTTTATTCAAAAAATTAACGACACCATACACATATCACAACTAAAAATCTAATCCATGGCCGCTAAAGCACCCGAAAAAGAAACGAAAGGTAAAGGGATTCCACGCGCAAAAAATACGTCGCGTATTAATAACAAAAAAAAAAAAAATTATTTTGTTGCCAACTTAATCTAGCTACTAAAAGAAGAAACTTTTTACTTTAATTTATTTGTTGTTGCTTTGCATTGTTTTGTTTACTAATAAACATGCCGAATTATTTCTTTAACTGTGCCAATGTTTTGCATAGAAATACTCGTAAAACAACAATCAACTCTTCATTAAATGTTTTTTTTTGACTGAAATTGCAAAGAATAGCAGATCTCTTGCACTCTCTCTCTCTCTCTCTATCTCGTCTATTGTTGTTTGTTCACAGGGGTTTGTAGGTCATCCATATAAACAGTACAACGGTTTAAAAGGTTTATAGGGCTTTCCATTAAATTTGAACAGTTGGAGAGATTTAAATCAAGATTTTTAATGTGCTAAATTCTTGATTTATGGAGCGTTTGGCGTAGATCACTTTTTCTAGATAGGATAATAAAGGATAGCAAGGCGACAAGGGAACAATTTTAGTGCAAACTCTAATACACAACATGCAACATACAAAAAAAAACGAACTAGATTCTCATGTTGCAAATGAAGTAAATTAACAAGGTTACCATGTTTAAATCTCGAGTACAACCGAAGGCCCAATGGCTTGTTAAGATACCATGAAGATTTGAACATTTCAAAACCTTACCTTGCGTTCCAGCAAGTAGTGATGTTAGGTGAGTTGTGTGAGCTTCTTTAAAGCCTCCTTTCGTCTAATATGTTGGACAGTGCAGTTACAGTTAGTATACTCAGTAGTATTAATCTCTCAATTGACATGGCTTCTATACCAATTCGACATGGTCTGATCCGAACTTGGTCCATGAGCGTATATAACTTAGAAAATACTGTCGACATAAACATCGATAGAACCTCCGCCTTGAAAGCAATACTGTCAGCGGACTTGGATGTCACACCCAAACCCCTTTTACTATTATAGTTGTAGTTGCAATACACTAATCGATTCGATTACCTTGTGTACTCCTGGTTTTATTGCATCACACACCATACGTAAGTGTATCATTATCAAACTGAACGCCTGCAAACTGGTGAAAAAAAACGTCATTTAATGAGCTGTTGATACGATTTTCCATTTTTTTTTTTTTGTTATTTTTCTATTAAGATAAGAGAGAACGAGAAAAAACATTAAAACACATTAAAAACAGCAAAAACATTAACTGGAACTGCGCATATTAAAAATTATCATTAAAAACAACCAAAGAAAAAAGAAGAAAAAAACAACATCAACAAAATATAACAAACAAAAAAAAGTAAACATTTTTTCTGTTCAATACAGAACATATAATAAAAAAAACATAGCCATTTATGCACACATACACAAACACACAAACAAAATTTAAATGCAAATATGGTAGATGATGAGTTTGTTTATCTTCATACCAACTTATTGAAAGAGTACATACATATGTATGTAACATAATTGTGTTGATGTACACGTTAAGCATTGTTCTTGTTGGATGTTTTCAGCTTATGATTTAAGTGTTGTTGTTTGCCAGAATTTTCTAAATGCCGGTTTTCAAACACTCTCTCTTCCATTATTGCTCTCACAGTAAAAGTTGAATTTTACCACACTCTCTTAGAGAGTTTAGTTTATTTTTCTGTTTCTTTCTTACATATAACAGGCAAACGTGTTTACATAATTTTACAGTTGTTTATTATTACAAGTTGCTCTCTCTCCCTCTCGCTCTCTTTCTACATTATTACTAAATAATTTTTGTTGTTTTTATATTACTCATTGCCGGCCGGTTTAGCTCTCCTATAAAAAACACAAAAAAAAAGAAAATTAAACATAGAATTGCATGAGCATTACTGATAACGTCTATTTGTCTGGCTGGTTTCTATACTTTGTTGGTATTTTTTTTTCATTTTATTAGTTTTTAATAACTGTTGTAGCTTTGTGAGTGCGCGAGTGTGAATGTGTTGTGTTTTACTAGGGTAAATATTGAAATTGATTTCACTTTTTTCACAAACTTGTGTCAGCCATTTATTGACAGTGTTGGCAAATTGTCGTTAAAAATCGAAAGAGGCTCGCCAATTGCACATAAAAAAAGTTGATTTCCACATAAAACTGGTATTTACACAGTGGTAAAGATATAATATTTCATAATTAAATCACAGATAATCTATTAACAAAAAATTCGCAAGTGATAAGCAGCTTGAAGTACTACTCATCAAACGGGTGATTTTTATTGTATTTTTAATATTTTATATTCTTAACAAATAAATAATTCCCCGCTATAAACTTATCTATTATCTTAGTACACCATATACACACATACATACATACATATCTCTTCTATATGTAAATGATTACTCCAACTCTATTTTTATGTTCTTATTCTCGTTCTTTCTGTCTTTCTTTCTTTCTTTCTTTAAAACACCTCCTTTCCAAGTTGCCCTAGATTACACTGTACAGTGGTATTTACATACATATATACAAACACTTCTATATACTTATGTATTTATTGAAACTATTAAACAATCCATATTGATTGTTAACGAAGAGAAGAGCCCAACAATGAACCCGCACTAAATTTTTTTTTTCTTTTTTTTGTTTCTCTTTTAATGCAACTTGTTGATTTAATTAAACAAATAAGTTAAAAATATTTTTCTAAATTAAATTTGTTTTATTGTTTTTTTTCTTATTTCTATATTTAAATTGTTTTTATTTTATTTGTTTAAAACGCAAAAGCAAATATTTTTTTCAATTAAAATCAAGAGATTAATGGTTCAGGTAAATAGACTGATATTGCGTGGCAGTGCATAACGGAAATATACTTACTCGCCCTTTTTCACCTCATATACTAAAAATTCTAATATTTCTAGTATCATTTCCTTTACTGACCACTGTATTTACAAAATATCAATACTTTTACCGGTTTTACTCAGAGAGAGAGAGAGAGAGAGAGAGTATTCTTGCTCTCATTATTATAGTTTTTCAATATTATGATTTTATTTCTTTTCCTATTATACACTTCCCCTCACACCCCTTATAAAACTACTTTTTTGTTCTTTCTTTTCTTTTGAAGTCAACCCTTCAAAGGTTTTTGCTTGCCTTTGCATGCACAGGCAGATTTGCAGAGAGAATTTCTTCCGATATCCATATTCGGTTTATTATTGTTCAACAGTGTTGTTGCAAAGTTATTTAGAAAAAATCGCTTTAAACTGAAAAACGCTTAAATTAATAGTTTTATTTGACGTGTTTGTTTCATGGCCATAAAATTATTTGAAATTGACCGTAAAATTATTGGAATGAGGGTTATGAATTGGTTAAAGGTAAAATAATTTGATTTTCATGCAATCGCGAAGCAACACGGTACTTCAAAAACAATTTTTAAGCAAAGTTAGTTGTGAAGGAAACGACTAACTTGTTCATTCAAGGTAGTTTACAACTAATTGTAACGGATAGGGAGGGGCCACATTATACCCTATTACTGTAAGGCAAAGGATTTCCCCGAACGTCTTTTTGAGTACATGAGTGTTTTTCAATACCAATTCTATACTTATTCGTATTATCACAGATGTGAATAACAGTTTTCACGTAGAAATATTAGGGCAGGAGATGGAGAGAATTAGAATAAAGGAGACCGTAGTTGTTATAAAACAAATTTGATTTGAAAGCATGTTCAGGGAATATTTAAGACTTCTCGTTTTCAGTCGTGTACGAGTGAATTCCATACTTATGTTTACATTAACCTTTCGTTCTCTTTACAGTCTACGAAACGAAATAGTTTTTTCAATTACTTGAGTGAATTTTATTACGTATCTTTATTGTTTTATAGTTCTTTTCACAATTTTATATAAAATTTTCAAAAAACTATTTAAATTCCTTAAAAGTTGTCTTATTTTTCTGAGACTCGTTATGAATTTCTTTATAATCATGCAATATAATAAGATTTGATAACTTTTTAAGCAAAAAAGCGTTTTTACTTATTTATACGTATGATAAAAATTGTATTGTTGACATCATTCTAATCTATTGTTATATAGGTCTATTAACTTGTTACTGTATTAGTGCTTTTAGTGATTTGTTGCTGTTGCTGTTTTTTTTAATTTCTTGGCGCTTACAGTAGCGAGAGTTAGTAGTTCGTCACATGTTCAACTCGTAAGACTTAAAAAAGCCGCTAAAAACAGCTGTCGTGCGTTTATAAATTTTTTTCTCTTTCAAATATTTTTGCAAAGAAATCACGATTTTACTTCTTGGATTTATACGATACGATCAATATTTGTGAAATTTGTATACAATTTGTTATAAAATAAACAAAAAGAAACGATAAAATTGTAAAATTTTGTAACAATTGTAACGAATTGTTAGATAAAAAAAAGAAGAAAAAAACTCTTGTTGCAAAGAGAAAAGAAAAGTGCAAAGAGAAAAGAAAAAGTGAGAGAAGTGAAGAAGAAGAAGAAGCAATAAAGAAAAAATTGAGCACCTTTAAAGAAAAAAAAGTGTTTTTGTAAAATTTACAAAAGAAAATTTTGCAAAATCAAAATCAAAGAAAAGCAAAACGAAAAACAACAAAAAAAGTTATAATTTTCGAAAACAAACGCAAAATAACAACATAAAACAGCAAAAGAAATCAAAAATAAAAACGTGTTTCAAGTGATAAGAAATTATACCAACAACAATAAGAAAAATCTTATTAAAAGCGACAACAACAACAACAACAACAACAACAAGAATACTAATAAAAGTTGTTAGAAATTCACAATAGTTACTACACATAAAAGGTGTTTTTTTTTGTTTGTTTTAAAAAATTAAAAGAGTAAGGAAGAGAGAGAAACAACTATCATAAGTGAGAAAGTGTTTAAAGAGAATATTAGTTTCAGTTGTGAGAAATTCAAATTAAAACAAATTAACAAAAAAAATCTTAAAATTATTAAATAAGAATTAAAAAAGAAAGAAATTTAAAAAAAGAAAATTCTGTATTTGACATCATTACTCCCCTAATTGTGTTTTTGATTTTTCCGTCTCTCTCTTTTGTGTGTTTTTTTTGGAATAAAAATCTCTGGAATTTGCTTTAAAAGGTAACGTTAAATAAGTGTGACTGTGTAAGTTTTTTTTCTTCTTTTTGCTAATAATTATTGAATATGTTTTCAAATATTTTTTACTATCTTGTGAAAATGGTAGAAAATAAATCAAAAATAATTAAATTTCTTTTCATTTCTTCTAAGATTCTTTTAAAAAGTCTTCCCCCTCTACTCTAAAAATAGTTTTTCATTCGTCATTGCCAAAAACAGAAAATACAAACAACAACAAACTCTAATTGCGTTGGTTTTTATAATGCTCGGTAGGCTTGCTATTTCTTTCTTTATTTCAGTTCTTTCCTTACAACAAAAAAAAAAAAAAAAAAAAAAAAAAGAGCAACAAACGAAAATTAAAAGAAAGAAATTATAAAAGCAAAGAAAATAAAATAGGTCTACAATAACAATAACAACAACAATAATTGTAGCCCCTCACTTACACATCTGCCAGGTTGTCAACTTTCGAATTTAGAAAACCAGTAAAATAAATAACAAAACGCTAAATTTCGTCAAATGATTGATTCAGCATACTTGTCCCCTACCGCAACAACGTGTGGTTACATATGTTTTTGATGACTCAGCAGAAAATGAGAAATCCTGGCCGAGAAGTTGTGATGCTTTCACTATATTGCAGGGCCTTTGCTCCTTTAGATTATTATTTGCTCCGATGTCTGTAGAACTAAGAGGAGTGAATTTAAATTCCGCAAAGGCCGTAATCTAATAGGTAATGTGTTGGCTCATTAGACAAGAAACCGTGGTTCGAAACCCATTTCAATATATCGAACAAAACGAAATCTGAAAATATTCTGTAACAATTCGGAAACTATTCGTTACAATAGGTTGACAACACTGTTGTTCATTTATCCCCATATGTACGTACATTTGTAAATATTACATTTCTTTTCTCTTTTGCTCTCTTCGTTTTGTTTTTTTAACTCTTTTTTTCAAATTTTTTTTTATACTCATCATCACATAGTGGTGGTAGTGGTTAGTTGTCTGAGTTGTTGTTATATGACAAAAAATGACCACTTTAGTGGAGTTTTGTTTACAGTGATGTTTAAAGGTTTGCAGAGCACACTGGAAATAATTGGCTTAGCTAGTCTATGAAAGTTAGCTAACTCACTAACTAACAATGGAACTGATTTTTTATGCTCTGAGGATGACCAATTTACCAATTAAGGACATAAAATTAGGACAAGTTGAAAATTTTTAAATCAAAATTTTTTGTGTTAGAGTACTGTATCTGTTCCTTAAACCTGTTGTCTAGACAGAATGCAGGATGCTGTTCAGTGCCAGCAAGTGCAACTCTGTGTGATACTGCTGCTGCGTGGTACTTTATAAGCACCAAGGTGTTATCTTATGAGATGCGTTAACGCCGCACAGATTCAAAATATATGTTCTGATGATTCAATCTCCTCATTACAGAATCTGAATATTGGACTTAAAGCAAGCCTTGACTACTGATTCTGAACAATGGCCGACCAGGAGATGGATTAGTATCCCCAGAAAACTTCTACATAGTCTGCGGCATTATTAAAATCTCCTCTTATAGGCTAATTACCTATAAAAGTTGAATTTTCCTCTAATCCGCCTGTCTTTATCTTGCCTATTGCCGAGTATTTTTCTTTTCCCTCACTACACAATGGATTTGGGCCTATCAACGGCATGTCAGTTCCTATCCTTTCAAGGTCAGCTGCTCGCCTATGACAGTTAATATTAAAGGCTCAGTAAATGTCTTCGGTAGGCCATGTTTTTTAGTCGTTATCACACTTCCTTTCCCAAATTTATTAAATCTAATCAAATTTAGAAAGTAAAGATAGTGTGAAGTGGGTTTCTATTTATTGTTAATCTTTTGAACGCAATAGACAGTTTGATTTAGAAAGGAAATTGACAAAAAAAAATTTAAATAAATTTTAAAGTTTCAATGGAATTGATGATTATCTTATCACTTTCATTTGTGGAAGACACACTTATTCTCAAAAGATATTTATTTTGTACAGAATGGTTTTCAAATTCAATCAATTTAATTTGAAGAAATTTATGGCTTTCATAAACTAGGATTTCAGTTTTCTTTAAGCTGAGCTGCTCGTTTCTAAGTCAAAATCGCTAACATCTGTAGATTTTCTGCCTATCTAATGTGCAAATACCTGTCACAAATATCTCTTCTTGTCTAAATTTAGAAGTGATAGCGTTTTATATCTATTTCAAGTCTATTTATTTGTTTGTCTGTCTGTCTATCTGTCTGTCTGTCTGTCTGCCCGTCTTTCTGTCTTACTGTCTCCCCTTAATCATACGTTTTTTGTTTTTGTTTCTGTATGTGACATTGATTGTAAATACCGCTCAAACTGAAAGTGACATTTTAAATTGAGAAAAAAAAAATCTAGTTTTACATGTTTTCTATTAAAAAATTGAACAAAAAAAAAATATTGAAAACCAGAACATTAACGTAGACAAATGTATTTTAACAATAAATTAATGCAAAATTATAAAAAAAAAAAATCGATTAAAAAGAAACAAAAAATATAGAAAAAAAATAATTCTAAAATATTTGTTTCATTTTATTGCTATTTATTTGATCATATTGTTTATTTATTTGTTGTATTCTATCATAAAAAACAACAGAAAATTGTTTTATTTAAAATGCCTGTGCTTAAATAATTTCAAAATTATTAGAAATTTGTGAAAAATCACATCGTTTAGTTGTCAATGAGAATAGTTTATGCACACACATATGCACAATGTTTTGCTGTGAGCCCCGTTAACTTTAGGCTTTTCTGTAAAATTTATAACCGCAATCATGACATTACTTGCCTTTCGTCACTTCGTTATTTTCAGTATCTTCTTTAGCGATAGGGAAATCCCTTTTTAATTGTATTGAACATACAAAAAAAAAAGCAAAAAAAAAACGCTTAAAAGTGAAGTACCCAAAACGTTAATATAGTCTGTTTCTTATCTTACACCCTGTACTTGCAAATTACACACGTTTTCCGTTTATAATACAGTGTTGGCCAAAACATTATCTGACCATATTTTAAGATCACTTTTCTTAATACAAAATCTCTTCAAGTGTAACGATTTAGCAAATACTTTCGTCTAGAGGGAGGGGATATTTAAAGTGACGTCATATGTCCTCTTTGTCACCGTTGCAGTTAGGATGTTTTCTATCAAGGCAACAGCGTTTTAATGTGGCGATTCAATTCGTATTTTTATCTAGTTTAGTTGTATGATAGTCGCCTCTGGAGAAGGCTGTAAAAGATACGATTGTGACGTCATGTGTTCTCTTTGTTGCACATGCAAGTAATACAACTTCTATCAATGCATTTTTGATCGTTTTAGGTGAGCTAAAATTTTAGCTAGGAAGATGTAATATAGGTATTCGAGCTAACAGATATCATCGCCACTATATCTTCTATATTGGCGAGCCGAGACAAAGGTTCCAGAAATTCATGCTATTGCGTTCATTCTTCTTGCTTGTTGTAAGTTAACTTACTTAATTGATGCTTACAGTCCTTCAGCTAGGATTACAACCTAACTTCTCATACCACTCATATTGTGTGTGTTACTTCAAGGCTACTCTAAACGACAGATTTACGTGAAACTTTTCATTGTTATTTTATTTTTCTGTCAGAGTTTTTTTTGTCAATAGACTGTTGGCTGCAAATTTTTTTAAATTTGAACTGGGATTTTGACCACAGGTTCTCATCTAACAAGCCAACAAGTTCAATATGTCAGTTTGGCCTATTTTTATCTGCAGAGGTTGTGTGGCTGTAAAATCTAGGATTGTGACGTCATATGTCCTCTTCATTACAGATGCTATTAATATGACTTTTAATAACGTAGTTATGATGGTTTTAGGTCAACTAAAATTATAAGAGGACATAGGATGGAATCATTCGGATCAGCACATCATGTGGTTACCATTCACTTGCCCTATAATTATCGGACGTTGACAATTTCACACAATTATACGAATTTTTTACCTCTGTAGGCAAAATAATCTGAAATTTTTAATTAAAAACCCCGGCACAGGTCCATAGACAAATAATTTGCTTTTAATTAAAATAGCAGCTCCTCAATTTTGTAACTCTTACGCGAAAAGATTGCAGGTGTTTGATATCGCTTCAAATTACTCATGATGCAATCAACCGCTTAATGCTGTATTTAAAGTAGAAAACAATTAATTTTTTTTTTTGACGTATTTATGACGATATTTACTTTTAAAATATTTAAAATTAAAATTTTGTTTGCTAACAAGTATTAGAAAAAAAGCTTGGCTAACGTATTTTGTTGTGGTTCTGTCAAACAATATTTTAAAATTGAAAAAAAAAGAACTTTTTTCTCTCAAAGTTCATATCGTATAATATGGCTAAAGGCACAGATCTCCAACATAGAAACTAAAAACATAGATGGATGGCCACTTCATCTAATTTCTAATTTTACATTTTATTTGAATTTCATTCATTCACGTTATTATTGTTTAAATTAAACGAACGAAAATTCTTTTAATTTTTTTTTTATTATTTTCCTGCAGATGTTTTTTTTTTCTTTTGCCCTGTTGGCTGAACGGCTAACCGGCCGTTCCGCTGTCGTTTGTGTTTCGCACATGATAAATCATTTCGATTACTTGCGGCGAGTGAAATTGTTTTCGAACATTTTTCTTCTCAAAAGCAATTTATAATGCCGTGTAGGCATTATATGTTGAATTCTATTAATTTTCTATGCTATTTTTCGTTTTTATTTTGGGTCAATTAAGTAGGAGGAAGAAGAAGCTACGCAGTCTATAAGATAGTCTATAATGGAACAGTAAGTCACGTAGATTTTTTGTTGCCAAATTTTTAGCGTGTAGCCCTATCCTATAAATAAAATGGGTTTGTGAATTAGTTAAATAGTATAGGGGCCGTTAGAGTCATTGTGATAACCACAGAAATGATGTCGATGAACCACCCTTTATCATATCAGCTAGTAATTCTCAGATAATTTGGAATTAAAACTGGAATACAGTCAGGATTAGTGAATCAATAATTTAAAAAGTATAGGAGCTGGCTAGGGCCAATGCGGAGCTCATTATCTTACGACATGGTTGCCTAAGTTTAATTGCCTACAGTTTACTCGTTTTACAGGGTGACTCAATCTAGTTGATTACAAGAGCGTACGTCCGAGACTTCGCTGAACACGATAAGAAGAAGGTAAGAGGGGATAAGAAGAGGACCGACTCACTTCTATACTTAAATCGCATGACCATTTATCGCACAAGCACACGATTCTCATGGGTCACTGTCTATTTGGTAGGCATGCCAAAAGACTCGGTATTCCGTCAAATAACTTCTGCATGAGCTTGTGGATCTGAGGAGGAGTGGACTGTCTGTAAAGTTATAGAGCCTTGGCATTGCCAATACTATAGGGCAGTTACAATAACTGCCTCATTCTTCTAAGTTATTGCGTTCCTGAAACACCTTAGCACTGCAACGCAATATGGAAAGTAAAAACTTATCACAATGATCCATTCTCTCCCCAACGCATCTTCCCTCGTACATTATCAATTTGGACTAGTTGTCGTTCTTATCTCATCTTTATTTTCTCTTTTTTTTCAAATTGTTGTTTTGATTTATTTTGCTTTTGATAATGAAACACGCGAAAGGTGTCCTCTTTTACTCACCTCTCGAATACACTCACTTACTCACTCTGAAACTATTCTATCGATTGCAACGCAGAAGAATTGAAGTGTCTTCTCAGCAGTGTACGCTCACTGATTTATCTTGTTGGATATCACGACGATCCGGATCTATTCTAGCACTCGAGAGAATGACATCATTGACGAGTATGGTACTAAGGCGTTATTACTTGGTGGAGTTCTTGAGCAAGAGAGGATTGGTACGTATTTAGTTACGCTGTTGAACTTATTGGATGAATAGGCGTTGAGAAAAATAGAACTCTCAACATTTGCAGAACATCTTGAATTTTCAGGATTGTTTTGTCAAAGAAAAAAGTCTGTTAGGCTTCGTTTTCTTGCTCCAATTTGAAGTCAATCACACAGAGTTAACGGAATATAATTACTGCACTATCAATTCACATTACTGCATTATCATTCGCGGATTTCCAATTGAGTTGCCGAACGTTTTAGTTCGCTCTACGCTCTACAGTTCTCGGAATCCTTCATTACTTCGATACTCATGAGAGCTTCCCGGCAATTGCAGAAACCTAATGCAAAAGTATGATAGTCTCTTACCCAGAGATAATGCCATCTTTAATAATAATTAGCGTATGGCCGACACTTACGCTACTATGGCCTGTTAGCCTTATCGCATTAGGTATTCCTTTCCTTTTCGAAAAGTTGCCTCCACCTGCAGCTCCATTTAGTTTTTCACTATCTGTGAAGAGAAAGTCAGCAATTGTTTATGACATTAAGGAGTCTGCCATAATATTCCACTTTTAAAAGCAATATTTTCGAAAGTTCTCGAGTTAATAACTGAACTCACAGTCAGTATGTGTAATTCTATATTCAATCCAAGCTGATTCACTTGCAGTGCAATTAATTGCTGCCTTGTGAATTAAAATGAATGAATGAGTAAATTAAACACAATTAGATGTGTGCTGTCATTTCCATTATTTTTAACCACCCAGCCATAAAAACGGAAGAGCTTGGAAAGTGTAAAATGTTTCACTTTGTTTTTTTTTTTTTAATTTGGGATCATAAAATCAGCAACGCCATGTACCACCCACCATTATCTTCTAGTCTCATCACTCTCACTCTCTCTCTCTCTCTTTCTCTGTGCGAGTCATATTCATATTCAAAAAGGGTGATGAATCACTGGGCAATGAAATGAATTAAAAAGAAGAAAAAAAATTAATTGATCAACGCAACACAAAATGAAGAACGCAAATTAAACACACACGTAGGCAAATGATCAAGAGACAGAGGGACTGAGAGACAGAGAGAGGAGAGGAAGAAAACAAATTCAAATTAAAAAGAAAACAAAAAAATTTTAAAAATACAAATTTTGTTTAAAAATAAACAAAAAAAGAAACAAAAAAAAAAACAAAAAACATTGCTTATTTATTTATTAATGCGCGAAATATTACATCATATGAAAATGTTTTCGAAATTAAACAGTAAAGCAATAACAAAATCAAAAGGAAGAGAGAGACACACATACCAACTAAGGACCAACGAGAACAGCTTAATATTGAATGAGAACAGCATACGATTAAAAGAAATTTTTTTGTTTTGTAGGAAATGCGTTCCAATATCACGTAGAATTTTTTAATGTAGTGTGGTGTGTGTGTGTGCCTGTGTTGTGTGTGCGTTGTGTGTGCAAGAATGTTTACAAATGCTCGCATACGTAACAACATACTGAGAAAAACGTAGAAGAAATTGTAGGAAATTAAAGAAAGTGAACTGTTAGGCTATGTTTGTTCATTGAGGGATTTTTTTTTTTAATTTGAAGTAGAGAAACTGGGATTGCATGGGTAAGTGAAGGGCAGACGTCGGCACAAAGAGAACATGATAAAAATGTGAGTGCATTTGTGACGGGTATGTATTAACCCAAAGGAAAATTGTTAGTAATATTTTCAAGTGTAACCTAATAATACGTATATCCAATGGAAAATATAGAAACAATTTACTGCTCCATTTCCCTAAAGACTACGTGTTTAACTTGACAAATTCTTTCAATTTCTTATTGTTATTAGTGAATTTCTGTGGTCGCCGTAGTCTAGTAGGTCGAATCCCCGGTCAGTCATCAAAAACGAAATATGAGAAAATATTTCTTCGGCGACTTCCTCTCAGCAGATTTCTGGCAAAAACTCTGAGAGTAAATAAAATTGCCATATATCCACGTATATCGAATGGAAAATATAGAAACAATTTACTGCTCCAGTTCCCTAAAGACTACGTGTTTAACTTGACAAATTCGTTCAATTTCTTATTGTTATTAGTGGATCTCTGTGGTCGCCGTAGTCTAGTAGGTCGAATCCCCGGTCAGTCATCAAAAACGAAATATGAGGAAATATTTCTTCGGCGACTTCCTCTCAGCAGATTTCTGGCAAAAACTCTGAGAGTAAATAAAATTGCCATGAAAAGCTTCTCAAAAAAATTTGTAGTCCCGAGTCGACTTTAAACTGTAGGTCCCGCCACTCGTGCATAAAATTAATACACACAACATAAGAGGTGTGAGAAGCTAGGTCGTAATCTTGACTGAAGTGTTGTAATGGCCAGTTATGTTATGTATGAATCTCATTGGAAAATAGTGAATTCTGCTATAATATTTCTTTGGGAAGAAAGAAAAAAGGCGACTTGGAATTTTTTTTTAGATACTGACAAGCAACTGAATGCAATTTTATGCTCTTTTTAACGATGTTCGTGTCCTATGTGTGTAAAAAGCCGAAGATGTTCAACACCCGGAGTCTATTGGTGCCTACGTCCGTGAGAAAAATGAAGTTGAGTTGAGTGAATTAAGAGGCATCATAAACAATTTCTAGAAGTGTAAGCGATTGTTTATATTGATTTGAAATTATTTAAAATAAACGGAAAAATATTAAATATTGGCAGCAATGCCAAAGGGTTTAATTAAATAAAAACCTCAAGCGGTTGTAAATAAAACCATGGTTAAGGTTAGGAAAATGTGGTAAATTAACCAACTAATTATCGGCTATGAATTGTTCAGCAGTTTAAACCCACGTCTCAGGCCCTAGTCTATGCTAATTTAAATTGGGAGTTGCCTCACAAAACATCGGTAGCAGCTATTTCTTCGGGCTGGCATTTCACTAGCCATTTTAATGGTTTAAACATGTTTCGTCAATAAATTCTGGATGCCAAGGAATCCTTTGCCTTAGATTCTTAAGTGCCGGACAATGACAAAAAAGATTTGCTGTGATGTTCCAATTCTTCCTTGTTCTTACATCGCTGGCAGAGGTAGCTTTGAGCTATTTCCAGCCTCTGTGTGTATTCATCCGAAGGCCAGTGTTTCGTTATAAAAACTATGAGTTTAATACAGATTTTATAAGTACGTCAGATTTGTTGTTGTTTTCAATGCCCTGGAGTCTAGAAGTTATGAACAAATACTGAATACCTAGGGCATAGAATGGGTTAATTTGTTACCAAAAATATTATTTGATGGTATGAAAGTGATATTTTGTTTGTATAATTTACAAAAGAACAAAATAAAGAAATAAATAAATTTGATTAGATAATAAAGAAGTAAATATTTGTTATTAATTTTGTTTTCTCTTGTTTTCTTTTTATTTTTTCTTTTAGGTGCAAAAACAACACAACAAAACTCAAACAAAAAAATAATTAAAAATTAGAGAAAAAAAAGAAATATTTTCTTACTTTTTGCAAACAATCAAGTAAACAACAAGTGTTTCTAACAGTTTCTGTTTCACAATAAAGAACTACAACATCAACAACAAATAGAAGGAAATTAAATAAAGTTTTGTTTGTAGCAAAAATAATTGAAAATAAAATAACAACAGCAGCAAATAAATACGCTACGAAAAGATAAAATTCATTGCTGAATAGCAATTCACCATGGTGAATAGCAATAATAGTAAACCCCAAAGATGAAAATAAAAGCATCCTCAAATAATACGGATGTCTGCTGGCAATCACTGGCAAGGCACAGATGGCACAATACGAACAGGCACAAATGACAACAACTGCTACGAGTAAAAAACAAATGAACACAGAGATTAAACAGGCACAACATAAAACTACTCATAATAATAATAACAACACTAACAGCAACACTAATGATAGTAACACTAAAAATCAACAAAAACAACAACAGCAGCAGCAGCCACAAAACCAGCAACAGAAAAACCACAATAAAAATCATAATAAACGGCGTAATAGTGTTAATAACAATGGCAACGGTAACGGTAACAATAACAAATCGAATGCCACTCAAAAAAAACAAAACACAAAGTCCTCATCTACTAATAAAAACAAAAACAATCACAATAAATCCGTTAACACGAATAGTAAACAAATAGCAAACCAACAGCAGTACACAGAATGTCCACAAACGAAATCCACCACAGTTGTTACCACTAACAACACCAATACCAATGGCGCCAACACATTGAAAACCACTCAAAAAAACAAAACACAAAGTCCTCATCTACTAATAAAAACAAAAACAATCACAATAAATCCGTTAACACGAATAGTAAACAAATAGCAAACCAACAGCAGTACACAGAATGTCCACAAACGAAATCCACCACAGTTGTTACCACTAACAACACCAATACCAATGGCGCCAACACATTGAAAACACAACAGAAAGCCACCACTACACACACAACATCACGCAATAACACACACAGTTATGCTCAGACATTGGGTAATCATAAGTATTCAACAACAACAACAACAACAGAAATCATTAAATTACGGTAATAACGAGAGTAAACAAAACAACAATAAAACAAATGCTCAATACAACGATGACAATCCTTTGCCAGGTGAGAAATCATCGAAACAAAACAAAATAAATCGACGCAATTCCAAATCGCCTTCACCATCTAACACAACAACAACAAATGAAAATGAAATTGTTGGGAAAAAACTAAATCCTGCTGATTTGTTGACTGCTGCTTTAATAAAACCTTGTGCCAAATGTTCAAAACCTACAGCCACTACTGATGTGGCATTACTATCCTCGGCTACCACTTCATATATTGCTTTGGAGCCCTGGACTTTTAAAGGCTCGAAAAATAATAGCAACGGGAATAGTAGTAGCAGACAATATCGTAAATCAAAATCATATGTTGCCTCCTCACGTCATTTGTCAAATGGTGATTTGATAAACAACAGTGCTGGCCACAAATCAAACAGTCGCCATCACTATCAGCGTTCACAAAGCGATCGTCGCAGTTCATTTGATCGTCATTTTGCCGAACGTAATAAGAATTTTGTGCCCATCGAGGCACCGGCTCGTCCAATTTTATCTTCGTCGTATATATATGCTGTTATCGCAGACACTGAAAAACTGGTGATATTGCAACGTTTGGGTAAAGGACGTATCACGTATCCCATTATGCAGGTGAGTTGTATTTTGATTATTTGATAAAAAAAAAGCAAAAATAAGTCTCTAATTATTACCAGAAACAATATAAAGGCGTTAAATGCTAGGTTGTGTTATTAGAAAAAAGGATTTTATGATACTTTGTAGTGTAATAGGGAAGTTCTCTGTATATTTTCAAGTTTGAAATTCTATTATATCCTCTAAGTTGAGGTCATACCACAACCCATGGTACATTTGCTATGGCTTTTAGAGAAATTAAATATTTAATCACTTAATTTTCCTTTTTCATTGACAAGGTTAAAATGTTTTGACGCTTTATTTTTCCCTTTTTGATTGAGAACCACAATAATTTGCCCTTTTTTGTTACAACAGAGGTTTTCAAAGGGCTTTTTAACAAATATTTGCATCAATAACTCGGCCTTAGAAACTAATGTAAACGAATACGTATAAATGGGGCCGTACACGGCATTTGAAATAATAATTGTATACCAATACCAACAACATCCATCACTAATTAATTTTTATATTTTTCAGATTTATTTGGAAATAAAATTTTAATTTAAAGCTATCAACGAACGTAAACAGTTCCAAATAATTTTTAAATGAGTTAATGACACGTAAATTATAATCAACAAATGAAAATAAAATAAAATAAAATAAAATTAAAAAAAAATATTCACATTTGACGCGATTAATTTACTATTTAAATGGAAATAATCAATAATTTCCAATTTAATTGCAAAAAAATTTCAACGCTATCACAATAGAATTTTTGCAAAAATACCTCCAAAGTGTACTTATATGTTTAGCATTTAGTGTTGGTGTAATTTCCCATTGTTTGTCTCACTCGCTCGCTCTCTCTCAAGCTCTATCTTTTCTTTGCTTGACGTTTGTTGTTATTTACTTTACGCAGATTGATAAACAGTTTACCAACCACCACAGCCATTATTGCCAATTCGTGTTATTGTTTGTTGCGGTTTTTTTTTTTCTTTTTATTTTGTTTTGATTTTTGCTTCCGAGCTTAATTAGTTTCTGCTAAAATTTCTTAGAAATTTGATAAGCCACAGTAACATTTACTGCCTTTTTCTCTTGTACGTATGTATGTAGATACGTTCCTATATGTTTATTTGTATATATTTTAAATGAATATTAATTTTTAATCAATAACAACGATAACGTAATAATTATTTAATTTTTATTTTTTGTTTTTCATTTCAACGTCCAAAGTAAATAATAACAGTAACAGCAGCTGTTTAGTTGAAGAATAGATTTGCAAATCTACACGTGTGAACTTGTTGAATTTGAATTAAACGGGCCATCCAGACTATATGACATCTTGTTTTGACGCAAGATGAGCTACATATGTAGGGTACTGCCCTCAATTTATGTAGGGTATCTCCATAATCTCCTTCTTTTTTCTGTTATCTTGACAATTTCCAAGATGTTGTTCACTATCAATGTATGTCGCCGAAGTCTCTAGTAGACAGTAGGTGTTAGCTTATTAAACGAAAGGCCAGGGTTCGAATCCCCGGTCAGACATCAAAAGCAAATATGAAAAAAAAATATTTCTTCGGCCATGAAAAGTTTCTCAAAAATCTGTTGTTCGGAGACGACTTTAAACTGTAGGGCCCCCGCCACTCATGTATAAAATTAACACATACAACCTAAGTGATGTGAGAAGCTAGGCCGTAATCCTAACTGAAGGTTTGTAATGGCCAATAATGTATGTATGTTCACTATCAGTATAAATAATACCAGCCTAGAACTTGATACTCCTACACATGTTTTCTTCTAAAACGCACTAACAGGCATATGTTCCTAGTACGTGTGTTGGTAATTCATTCATCTTATCAAGTAGTCTACATATTGAACCTGAGGCAATCCCCATTCTCTGAACAATTATGCATAAAGTCTCCAGAGTCTAGTCAAAAGAGCTGAGGCTATTCCTATTATGAAAAATTGTTCATTAAGTCTGTTAAACCTAGTCAAACGAACGGTGCTAGTCACTTACTAGATTGTCTCAAATCCATTTGTTTTGAGAAGAGTTTCTGCATCTATCCATCGTCCCTTTCACAGACTATACACTTCCAAACATATCTTTTTACATCACCGAACGGTTCTGACCCCCATTCAGTGGCTTGTACCTTCAATGAACCGAATCAGCTCCCGCAATAAGAATCTCAACAAGTGCCTACTCAGTTGATGAAAAAGTCTTCCATAGACTCCTCTCTTCCTCCTCAGGGTAAAAATGCAGGTACTAGTACCGGATTTATGAATGCCATCTTGTATGACAAGATTATTGTCATCTTGTTATGACAGATAAGCTGCCTATATTGCAAGTTAAAAAGTTTTCAGGCTTATCCTATACAATTTCGAAACAAACTCCTTTCTGTTTAGCACCGAAGGTGAACATTTTTTGGTGTTTCCAATATTTACCTGCGATGAATGGCGATCATGACGTCATTTCCCCTTTCAGAAGACTTCTGTTGAAGATTAAATTTGACCAAGTGAAGATACTCCACACTGTCATGTTGCCCACTTAGTGCTCCTCAGGTTTCTGACATCCATAGCAAAGATGGATGGCGCAATCATGACGTCATTTCCCCTTTCAGAAGACTTCTGTTGAAGATTAAATTTGATCAAGTGAAGATACTCACAGCCTGTCATGTTTGCCACTTAGTGCTCCTCAGTTTCTGACATCCACAGCAAAGTAAATTGGTTCTAAGCGACCAAGTTTTTGACAGCTTTGTGAGTCACTAGTAATTTCCATGACTGTGTGTTATTTTCGAGGTGGAACCTCTAGCAACTTGAATACTAAAACCTAATCCAAGCGTTCCAGGCATTTCGGTTCATTAAATTAGGTTTAAGCCACGTCGTAGTCTCAAAAATTGCCGGTCATACCTTAGGCTATCATGTGAAGTTTCTATTATTGATGCCGAAAGTTACCCACTCGTGTTGCCATATGATTGTTCAACAAACGAAAGACGTGATCATATCTACTCTATCATGTTTGCTGCTTCAATTCCCCCTTTATCGAGTTAAACTTTGTCATAAAACGGGGAGCTTTGTATTTGGAAGGAAGGCACTTTAAAAATGTTACAAACATGCGCTTAAACTTAATATTTTTCCAAGAAACTATGGTGGTGTAGGGTACTTAAAAAAAACTTTCCATTCAACTAAGAATACCTGCGTAAATAAAAATAAAATTTTAATTGCAAATTCACGATGAAGTAACTGCTGAAGTTTTCGCATAAAATGCCTACAAAATTAATTAAAAAAAAATCGAAAATATTGGCAAAACGAAAACGAAAACAGAAAAGAAAAAACAAAAAAAAAACACAATAGACGCGACTGTGCTGTTAAGCGCGGAAATACAACAAAAACTCGTTACAGCCTTGAATCTCAATGGATTCGATATTGTTTTCAGACCACACACACCACACCTTACTTGTCACTGCGATTATTTGAATATGAATCAACGGGCTAAGGGAACCGGTCTCTTCAAACTAATTTTGGTCATTATTGTTAAGCAATCGCAAATACTAACCAAAAAATTGTTTGAAAATCTTTAAAAATAAAATTTTTCAATCTGATGGCCAATAAACTATTGAATGAATTAGAAACTGGTTGCTTGATTGATGGTGGTGGGGGTTCTTCTCCAGCCGCAAATTAAGTGTCTGGTTTCGTTTTTTTTCTTCTTTCTTTGCACGCTTAAAAAGAAAACAAAAGTGAAGTGAACTGAACTTCAACGCTAATAAACTTGTCCCCCACCAACTAAACTTAGGTTTTTTATCTTCTCCGACAGTCGAAGCGATAAAGTGCGTCATTTAAGAAGATCGATTGATTATTTGTTAACATGTTCAAGTAAATGACCTTAAATTATAGGAAATAAATTCAAAATAGAAAAGAGGTTAGAGGAGATAATTGAAGAGAGAGAGAAGAGAGAGAGAGAGAGAGAGAGAGAGGAAGAGAGGAGAGAGAGAATAAATGTGGATCATTGAGTCAAAATGTAAACACACGTGACAAGTTTACATTGAAACAGGCAGGTTTTACCATAAGAGGATGCTTGAACCAAGTGCCACTTCTTTTTTTGATAACTAATATACGACCAACACTTAGGGGATGACTCCTTACTAGTAAAAGTAAATTGTATAGAATCGCGGGAAAATGAGTTGTGGTAAGTCATAAAAGAGGGTGCAGTAGCGGATTGTTGGTCACCAGAAAGACTTCTTTAGCTGCACTGTCCATTCGACTTACGGATTGTACGGCTAAATAATGAATTCCCTTTGTGATGCACCGGTTAATCGACCGCCAATAGATGTGTTTTCGAGGAGGCTAGTAATACGTAAAAATATTTGATTTTTCACGGATACATACGTATTTAATGAATTAATAGAGTTGATGGCCTATTGCCATTGATCTTCAAAGCAGAATTGTGACATATTGACCTCAGGCACTAAGCTAGCATTTATCACATGATAGTAGCACTTTTCTCCATATGGATCAGGAAATCCAACTGTGTCTAAACAATGACTATAAGAGATCACTTTCATTGAGTACTCAACTGCTAACTGCTCACGCCGGGAGATACGAGTTTCTACAGCATGGGAAACCTAGCAACTAAGCTATAATTTTCAGGCCTTCATCACATGATTAGTGTCACCTTTTTCTAACCTAAGAGGGAGTAAACCCCCTTTTAATTTTTTTTCCACAAAACATGTCACGTGTTAAGGTCACTTTAAATAGTCGTTTAGCTTTACAAAATACCATTTCATTAATTAATGGCTGATTTAAAGACGTCATTCAGTCAGTTTGTTAATAATTTAAATGATTATGATAAATTGTTATTGTTTTTTTTTTATTTCTGTTTCATAATAATTCTACAATAAAATTCACATTAAAAGCCAGTTTTATGAATTAATAAGAATTTAAAGTGTTGTTTTAAATCGATTTTATTATTGATGTTTAAGAAGCTCTTGTAGAATAAATCGTGATATTTAACGATTTTCAATTATGTTTAGAAGTGACTAGACGCAGTATAATTATCGAAGTTATAATCGATAACAAATTCACACTTTATTCATCGTCATTAACAATTGCATATTAATTGTTGAGATAAACAAAAAAGACGGTGATTACCAAAACGTTTTCCTTATCTTTTCTTTCCTTTTATTTACGAAATCCATTTCTAAACGTAGAACAGAGCGCTGAGCCTCTATAAATCTTAGTGAAGAAAAAATTCTGTCATAAATATTGCGTTTTGATTAATTGATTAGGGATGGGTTTTCACAAAGTTTGATAAAAGCATGGCATATCACAAGAAATTTGTACAGTCGACGACATAGTTATACTAACAATAACACTCCAAGGGTCAATATTATCTCATTCTTATCTAACCATTTGGGTGAAATCAAATCTTTTATTAACTGCCGAATGAAATTTCTTAATTTCTGGCATTTCAATTCACTTGTAGAAAACCCCTTCTGAATTTTGTAAGCGTTAAAAGCAATATAAACGATAGGACAGGGAACTGTTCTACCGGTACTAGGGCTGAGCACCTGTACTATGTTCTGATTCTGTCGAAAAAAGTAGAAGAAGAATTCGTAGAGGATATACTGGTCAGGTAGAAAGCTCGAGACAATTGTGGAATTGAGCTGGTGCTTGCCGTCAGACATGATAGAATGGCATCAGTTGCTTTATTGGGGTCTTGAATCACATTTTACTCTTTATAGGTGTCCGTAAATGAAAAAGTTAGTT
Source organism: Sarcophaga bullata (assembly GCA_005959815.1). NCBI lineage: Eukaryota > Metazoa > Arthropoda > Insecta > Diptera > Sarcophagidae > Sarcophaga > Sarcophaga bullata. The sequence continues at coordinate 19,372 of QOCX01001163.1, read as the reverse complement.
GAAGCAAAGGGTTTCCAAAAATCTAGTTTTCGCAGTTGCCTTTGTCACAACCTTTTGCGTCTCGCACCATATGGTTTTTGCCCGTCCGAGTCTTGTGCTACTCTCTGCCCATTACAGTTCAACTTCTCTTTGAGGCGCCTATTTTATACTGACATTAACTTTTCTTCACAGCTGTACAGAAGTCTTGAGTTCGAGACCATTTATATACCCAGTGTCTGTCCATCTTGTTGACGTTCAATGTGAATCACGTGCTTGTCATAGTAAGCGTAGCAGATTAACAGTTTTGGAACCAATACTTTAAAGTCCATTATCTCTTTTTATCATTCTGGTGGAGTAAAATCGATAGAAACATGAATCTGAAACTTCTTCATACTAATGTATGGAGTTTGACTAGCATGTGGGCTATTGCACCCAGCTTATTAATTTGGAGTTATTTGTGGTTTCCTATGATCATCCTATTGCTAACGGTAGCAACTAAAAAACATAAACAGAAGCGAATTTCACTTTCGTTCAAGAAATGGTTCTATTGTGTCAACATATCGCTTTCACAGGAAGCTTAAGTTCTTAGGGGGATTGACAGAGAACGTGTTCAAAGAGGAGCTGTAGCAGTCACCATTTTGAAATTTCACTCTCCCTCTCTCTCTCTCTCTGTTATGTTTCTTATTAAATTCCCATCACTAACTATGTTTTCAGTGGAAAATTTCTTAACCCTTTCTCTTTTTTGATAATGTCCCAAGCCATCTGGCATCTCCTTGAAATAAAATGCATAGGCGGTGGATTGTGATTGTTTGTTTTGTTTTGTTTTTTTTTGTTTTTTGTATTGTATTTGGATGTGTGCAAATACATAAAAAACATCATAACATTCTACTGACCTCCAAATATTTTCGCATACACACATTCAGCCATCAGCTGTATTTTGTTATTGTTATTCTTCTTCTTTTTCTTCATTTTGCGTTCATCAACATTGCAAACACGCAATATGTCTTTTGCTGCCATTGTAATTGTGTTGTTGTTTTCCTCGGATTTGTTTGTTTATGTTTTGCTTGTTTTTTTTTTTTAATGTTGTCATGCCAAAAGTTCCACGTGGTTAAAAGAGAAGTAAATAAATACTGTGTGAGAAATATTAAGGGGGAGCAGATTTCTTTCTCTCTCAACTCTCAATCTCTAGTTATTGCTTTTTTCTTACTTTTGAATTTGCCAGTGAGTTGATTAAACTAAAGTTGCCATATGTTATGTTAATTATTGTATTATTATTGTAATTATTTTGTTAGTTTTTTTTTTGATTAATTTATCATTATCATCATTATTATTAATTTCATTTCATTCATTTTTTTTTTATTTTTTTTTTCGTGTTGAGAAAGTGTACGTTTGAATATGGTAGAATTTATTTTCTATTATTATTGTTTTTTTATTTCTTATTTATTTATTTAAAGCCTACGCAGAAATTATTTCTAAATAATATTTGTTTAGTTTTTTTTTTCATTGTTGTTTTTGTTGTTTTTTCAATTAGAAATTAAAAGAAAAAACACTTGTTGTTTGTCTATGTATTGGATTCGATATACAAATTTCGTTTTGATATTATTGTAGGCCTAAAAAGTGTTTTTTTTCGTTTTTTTTTTATAAAAATTTATAGAAACTGGTAGAAGAGAAAAAAAGGGAAGAAACAGAGAGTGAAGGCTTCATACATTTTTAAAGCCAAAAAAATATTCCAAATAAAGCTTTTTGCAAATTAAAATTTAATACAATACAGTCATGGGAGTTAGATATCAATTTAATGGTCACAAAATCTGAGCAATCTGGCAAGGCTCTCAGTTATAAAATTTCATTCATATGTTAAAGAACGCCACATTGATCGTTTAATAATCGATGAACGCATAAAACTTAGTTTTAAACATGATTACAAAAGTGGTAATTTAAATGTGGACAGATTTCCACCATTACGGGTTAATTATAGCCGTCATAATCGACCTACTGCACAAGGGGTCTGCAAAATGATAAGAAAGGTTTTATGAGACTGGAAGCACTACACAGATATGATCAGGCCTATACTTCATTGCAATATACGCACTGTCGTTGATTTCGTTTCTGTTAGTGAAAGTGTTCATGATACTCCGGTGTTCTCAGCAATTGGGCCTATCTTATGGCTCATTAATTGGAAAGGGCTATGTTGAACAGTGGGGTATTTTCTGGGGCGAAATGGTCTACCCAAGTGGCTAGATGTTTCAAAGCTGATTGTAGACGTAGGGGCTGGGGTTTTCTGTAATAATCTCAGACAGCAGCTACACTTAGATTTAATTGTGCCTGTATCGTCTTTCTAGCAGAGATTTTTAGTAATTTGAAGGCTCTTGAGATCGTACCCAGTCCAGTTCCTTCAAGCCATATGTGATCTTAGTTAACAATCAGGTTACCCTGAAAACTATTGGATTGATTTGCTGTATTTTTATTATTTTGAAAGCTCTTGAGGTTGTAGCTGACCCACCTTCTTCGATTGTTTTATGATTTTATTTGACATCAAGCTTCATTGAGTTGTATTAAATCGGTCTGATATAAATTAGGACTTGTTCGTGTTTAAAAGCAATCCATAAGAGCTGTTGAGACCAGAACGAATCAACTTCTGTCGGGTTTCGGAATGCAGTGTTTCACTTTCAAAATGTGATTTGATGGATGATTCTTGAGACCCCAATCTGCAAAAAGAGAAAAACGTTGAGAGGATATAACCTATAATCTTCTATGGACCATGTTAGAACAGGCTTGTTGCTAGATTCGAATATATCCAGAGAAAAACTGTTTATAAAGTTCTCTCAGGGGAAATTGTAAGGTTAGATCGCTTGCAAGAATCTGCTGTAGAGCTTAGCCCGACCTGTTGCAGGCTTTGACGTGATAAGGATATTTATAGTTTATAAAACGCCTTCTTTATAACTGTACATTCTTTAATAGAATGAAGTTGACAAGCCTCGGTAGCGAGTTCTAAGCTAGGCTCTCCTAACTTTTTTTCTTTATTCCTTGTTAAATTTATTTCCGACTCTATCTCTCTTTTTTATTTTCCTTTTTATTTCTATATGTTATGAGAGGCAAATGGCCTCCGGTACCGCACTACCTACCCAGGGTTCATTATATTATTTCTGGCGTCTTTTTTATTCTTGGCGTTAAAAGGGTTAAAGGTTTACAAATATTAAATCCTCTCTTCTTTTAAGAAAAGCTATTTTCAATAAAAAAAGCTTTTGCCCTCTTACTTAAACCCAATGGCAACTCTTCTGTTACCGTTTTTTAATCAATACGGTAGAAACTTTGCTGTTAAATGAATACAACAGCCTAAAAGTAGACTCTAGTTTCTGAAATAAAATTGGTTTTTTCGCGTATTGATTGATAGGCGTGTGTGTTTGTTTGTTGTATATTCTTTTGTTTATTATTTATTGATTAAAAAACACAAAAAATTTGTTTCTTTCGACAAATTGTTGAAAAAGAACATGAAGTAGAAGAAAAAGGAACAAGACTGCTTATCAAAATTTTATTCATAATCTTTCCAAAAAAAGTCAAACTGAGTGCGATTAATATAATTTGTTATTTTGGTTTTTATTATTTTTCTTATTTATGATTCGTATTAATTAAATAAAAAATAAAGAATAAAAGAATTAAACACAAGAAAAAAATATTTAAAAAAAAATAAAAAAAATTATCTCAACATTTTTGCTTGTGCAGTGCAACTGACGCGACTGTCTAACAGTACAGATCTCAAGGTCAGAGTTGCACTGCAAAAAATCAGAAAACAAAAATTTAATATTTTTTATTACTAATAAAAAAACATTGTATTTCTTAGAATAAAATACAAATTTTTTTAATGTTAAAATGAATGCAACACACATGTTAACTTGATTTTATTATTTTTTTTAAGAAAAAAAAAATTTTTTTTTCAATTTTTTTTTGCAACAAATTTAAATCCGCATAGATAATGCATACAAAAGAATTAAAATTATTATTTTGTATGAAACAAATCACAAATAACAATAGCAACACAAGAAACAAGAAACAATAAGTCAACTTATTAAACATTTTCGATATTGGTTGATATAAAAAGTATCTGCGGCATTAGACCATAGAATAACTAGAACACTTATTTACATACTTAAGTGGTTAATAAAACCCCTTAGTCTGGATTACAACCTAGTTTCTTATACCATCACACCATGGCTAGTGTGTTAATGTCATACATGAGTACCGGGGGATCTACAGTTTTAAGTCGATTCTGAAGTAGGAAAGTCTCTCTACAACCTAGAAAAATATCATTGATGACTATGGGCTGATATCGAAAGTAAAGCTGATCTGTTTCAGCCTCATATTATAGTAGCTTGAGAGGAATAAGCTCTACTCCCAATCAGGGAGTAGAGGGTTGCACTTCTATAGCATCACATAATATTAACAATTTGGGAATGAGAAAGGCTATCTTTAACAAAGGGGAAGTTGTTTAAGAAAGGAAACTGAGTCTCACATCATCGTCGAATTTGCCTCTGGCTTGGATAAAATGCAGCAATGTATGACGGCTGGTAGGGGAACGACAGCTCAGCATCTAAAGCCTCTTCTTATAGCCGTTTGGGAAGAAGAAAGAGTGTCTTCAAGTTGGGAAGAAAGTCTGCTTCACATCACATCAGCATTGGAATCGTAGCATAATATCCTCTAAGGAACCCAATCCTCAGTGTCACATTAACTCATTGAGTTCCAGCAGTAAGCCAGTTCTATAACCATTCGCCAGAGTTTTCTAACTACTTTGAATTCTGATCTGTCCTCCCAGTGATTTCCAGAGAGTGATCCCAAACGATCCTAAGGCTCCTATGAATTCCTATGAGACGAGACTATCTCATCACAATGTCCTCTAAGAAACTTATTGAGTTCCGGCATCGAACCACTTCTATTATCGTTCGCCAAAGGTCCTAACTACTTTGAATTCTGATCTATTCTCTCAGTGACTCCCAGACTAAAGCCGTCCTAAGGTTCCCATGAAGTCCTAAGAGTCGAGACTATCACAATCGATAATATCGCTCTCAGTGGATTCTGAATTCGCGTTATTGAAGCGAAAACAGCCAGGGCCTTAAGACCCTTCTAGACGGTGCGTATCTCTGGCTTAATTTCTTTGCATCCAGTCTTAAAGTCTGTGTCATTCAGTTCATAATATAGCTCCAATACAAGAAATTCACTGCAGACCCCAGTACCAATGACTCTGCCCGTTTTGAGCCGTTTGTAGAAATGCGTGTTGCAGGCTGTTCTCATTTCAGGGGCCTTATTTGGAGTAAGAATCTCTTATTTGGAGATAAACAATGTCTTTGGCAACATTTAACCGGTGATGTCATACACACAATTCCCTGATGGAAGGATTAAACAACTTGATTGTAAAATTTCGAAAACCATGATGGAAATCCTTGCTTCTTGTCCTGGATTCAGCGGTTTGTAGCCGTCACAAGCCAATTGTTGGCACAAATTCACTGAATAGTACTCCGATAAAATGGCCTGAACACCGTTAGGGAGAGAGACAAAACAATACATGGCTACTCTTTATATGACCCAATGTTTAATGAATACAATTGTATTTAATTCTTCTTCTTTTTTAAAGATTTTTTTCTTGTTTTTGTTTTTGTTTTTTAAGTTTAGTTTCTGTTTTTGTTTAATGATTAAAGATCAAGGCTTCAATATTTTATAAACAAAGTTTATTTAATTTTTTCTTTGTTGTTGTTGTTGTTGCAACTTAAATCATCACCATAAACAAAAACCATCACAAAGAATTAAACCAACCAACCAACAACCATCATGTGGAAAGAGCGAAAAAAAAATTTAATTTTTAAATACAATTTTATTGTTGTTGTTTTTGTTGTTCTATTACCCTTGGAATGTGTGTGTTTAATCAATCAGAAATGTCAAAAATCAGTCAGCAAATGTCAAAAAATTTTATTTTTTTTATTCAAAACAATCTTTTTCTTCTTCTTAAATGTCAGTCATTATGGCTTATAAGGACACCCATTTAGCCAGTATCTTTAACAAGATGAAGAAGAAGAAGAAGATGTTTTGTGTCGTCATTGCAAGGACGTATGTGTAACTAACTAACCTTTCCAAAATAAGTTGGAAAACTTGTTGATCAGTCGTTGATATTCGATTTAAATAACCTTTAACTGATGGCATGACAGATAATTTATGACAGATTATGACATTTGATGGCATATCTCAGTAACGTGTTAATAAATGTGGAACATATTTGCAAGTGTTTTTAATTTCAGGTTTCTAAATACGAAGTTTGAAGTGAAGGTAAACTAGATTCTGTAAAGGATTACTTAAAGGATTGATTTGTGATTCCTTTTCGGGGATTCCATTTTCTCAAGAATTGTAAACATTTTTTGGAATTAAAACCTCAAAAGTCTTGAGTTTAAGAAAGGAAATGAGATCCATCTGTTCGTACAACATTATAATCTAGAGTGTACCTTATTAGAGATCTTCTTCACTTGCTCAATGTGGACACGACTCCAACAAAGTGTCTTGACTTTGAGAGTTTCAGTACAGAACAGTTTTATGGGGTAGTGAAAAGTCAGCTAGTTTTAATTATTGCGTCAGCTGAATTTTGTATGGAAGGAGGTGAAAATTAAAATGCATAATACGCCCCCAGAAGTGATCTTTTTGGCAGCTCGTACATTACCAGAGTTTCAAATTTCTTTCTAATTTTCCAAATTCAGTGCACAGTAAGCCGTTTACAATAAACATAATTATGCTGTAATACTTGAAAAGTGACCACAAAAATTCCTGATACCATAATTATTCAGCCCACTAGCTCCATTTTCTCCACAAGTCCAGTTTTTATCCGATTTAACCTAACTTATATAGAAAATTTTTTGTTGTTCATTTGAAGAAAACAATTATCTTTGGCGCCTGTATCTCTGGTCCTAAGTAACGCAGGATAGTAAGGAAACTTGTTTTGGAATCCCTGATACCATGGCTATCCAGCCCATTGGGTCCACTTCACCCACAATTTCATTTTTTATTCGACTTTGTCCAATTAATAAGGGCACCCTTTATAAAAAAAACAGGTTGCTTCGGCATCTATATCTCTAGGCCAATGTAACGCCCGACTGTAAGGATACCTGGTTTGGATTTCTTGCTACAATAGCTATTTAGCCTATGAGCACCTTTTCCCTCACAAGTCCAGATTTTATCTGATTTAGCCCCATTCATGTAGAAAACTTTTTGCTGCTCATTTCAAGAAAACAATTAGCTTCGGCGCCTGTATCTCTGGTTCCAAGTAACGCAGGATAGTAAGAAAATTTGTTTTGGAATCCTTGATGCCATGGCTATCCAGCCCGCTGGGTCCACTTCCCCCAAAATTTCATTTTTTATTGGAATTTGATCAATTAATAAGAGCAACTTTTGAAAAAAAGTTGCTTCGCCGTCTATATTTCTAGGCCTATGTAACGCCCGAATATAAGGGCAGCTGTTTTGAAATCCTTGATACCACGGATACCTGCAGACATTGTCAAAACAAATAAAATTTTTGGTTTTTAAATTTTTTAATTTTCTAAACAACTTCCGAACTACCAGAGAAGCTGTTCCATTGAGTAACGTGTGGGGCATAAATTTTAAGGAATTGAATAAGTATTCCATTCTTCGTTATCTTATATTTGGATGATTTCTTCCATGATTATTTTTTGTATCTTCTGTTAAACAACACTTAACATTGCTCTGTTAACTCTGTTAACATTGGCTTTTTTAAAAACTGCTTTACTACCTATGTATTCACTTATGCTCTACACTGTATTTATTTAGTATTTAATTATGATTTGTTTTTTTTCTTTCTTAATTTTATTAATTCTAATGCACTAGTCATTACATTTTATTTGATTGTAATTGTTGTTGTTGTTGTTGTTGTAATAAATAAATAATTGAAAAGACAGACAGACAGAGAAATAAAAAATAAAAAACAAAAACGAGATAACGAAACAGAAACAGATACAGAAACAGAATTTAAAAAAATTTTTTAAATTTAAATATTTAATTAAACAGTTAAGTTTTTTCTTTTTTTTTTTAACGATATTGGCCTTTTAAAGCAGAAAAAATAAACGCCGACCGACTGAGAAATCAATTGGAAAAAAAAAAACAAAAAAACAAAACAAATCTGCATTAGTGGATTAAGATGCAACACTGCTTAGCAGCAGCAGCAACTCTTTTACTTGTTTTAGCTTCTCTTGTATTTTGTTTTTTTTTTGGTTTTTTTGTTTTCTTTATCTTAAGTTCGGTTTCTGTCAAGGTTGTTGTTGCTGTTATTGGCTTGTAAATGTAATCTGCATGTAATGAGATCAGCGCCTAAGCAACAACAACAACGCACCTTAATTCTGTGCAAAATCAAAAAGCATTTGTCTTTCCCTCTCTCTGGTTAAATGCTCTTCTTTAGCTGCTTCTTCTTTTTTTTTTGAATTTCAACATATTGGCACTGGCTGTCGATGATGTTAATGATGGATGATCTATTAACAGTTAAAACAATAGAATAATGTGAGTGGGTACGGTTGGCTTTTGTTTTTTCTCTCTCTCTCTCTCTCTCTGAGTTTTTCGTTTAATTTGACATTTACAAACGATATTGTTTTATATTGTTTCTTGTTGTTGTTGTTGCTTTAAATATTTTATATTTAAATGGAATTCTTTTTTTTTTGCCCTCTCTCTCTCTCTCCCTACCTCCCTCCATCCTTCTCTTTCTTTCTATCACCCTGTGATTATGATTTTTATGTATTAATAGGGCCAAAAATGTTGTGTTCTTGTTTGGCTTTGTTTTTGGTTTCTTTTTTTTTTTTTTTCTTTGAATATTTTTATTTTTGTTTGATTTTTTTTTTTAAATTCAGTTTTAAAGTCATTGAACTTTTTTCTGTTTTCTCTGGTTTTTTTTTCTATTTTTTTAGTGTTTTTTATAGCAAATTTACGTAATTTTTTACTGATAAATTGAATGTAATTTTATTTGTTCATTCATTTGTTATTGTATTTGTTAATGGTAGTTGTAGTGGTTTTGCGAGATTGTTGTTATGCTCCTACTAACGTTAATGTTACACTGAGAGAAAGGAAATTTATGCATAAAAAGGAATTTTTCGAAGAGGTAGTCGCCGTAGCGTGGGCCACGGTTTAATCTCCAACTCAAACGTCTCGAGCAAAATAAAATATGAAAACAAAAACGATTTATTCTCGGTAGATTGCTGACAAAAAGTTTAAGAATAAATAAAATTGCCATGAAAATCTATCGTTCGGAGCCGACTTTAAACTGTAGACCCCTCGCCACTCATTTATAAAATTAACATGCAAAATATAAGCCGGGTGAGAAGCTAGGTCATAAACCCTTAAGCCACTATTATGACCTAGTTTTGGTACGATAAGTATAAGAAAAATAAAATGATTAACTTCTTCACCGCGGCTAAAGCAATGGCAACAAAAGTGTCATCCATTTTTCGGTTTCAAAAGTATGTATGATGAAAATTTGACGTCACTATAATGCTGCGGCATTGCCTCTGGTCTAGTTGTGGTATTATTCGATGCTTTTGGTTTTAAAATCCTTCAGTGTTAGGGACTTGTACGAATAGACGCTGGTTTTGACGTTGCCTCTCTAAAAATGTCTAACGGCGTTAAACATCTGGATATTGTTGTGGATAATTGGCCACTGCTAAACCAGAGCTATGCTTATAGGAAATCTGTTATGAAATTCATCCAAAATCGATACAATTGTGCGTGTCGTAACACCATGTTGTTGAAGCAAAAGACAGTCCTGTCCATAATGTTCAATTACAGTGGAAATAAAATCAGTTTTCAGACGTTACCATAACGCTCGGAATTGATCAATGGTTCTTGTGAAAAAATAGAACCAACGACAGTTTCGGACCATAATGCACACTCAACAGGCAATGGTTGTTCCACAATCACATCTTGATTCTAAAGCTTTGTAGCTCCAGCACCCTATCTGCGTGCCTACCGGTTTGAGAGTGTTAACAGCCATTAATTGTTCCTTGATCTGGACTTTAAATGGTTGAAAGTGAGAAAGTCGTTGGATGGACTCAACTGGGCAAGATAATGCTGGGCAATTAACATTATTCACGATATTTTGGGTAGAGATTTCCAGTCTCTTCTAATTTCTTAACAAACTTTATAACTCTTTGCGAAGTACGTCGAATATGCCGATCATAATTATCGCATTATGCTCGAAAGTCTGGCAATGTTTGAGTCACCACTTTTGTAGCCACTTTCACGATAATGTGTAAACCTTTCATTAAATGATATTTCAGATTGACAGATTGATTTGCCACATTGACGTTTACGAAACCATTAACCCAGACAACAAGACTTTTACTAGGTTGAGAAAGCCTGAGGACTATTTACGGTGTATACGGACACAGAGAGGGTCACACGGCTAAGGGATTAAAAAACTTGTATGGCCAGTTTTAGAGGTATCGTGGAGTACTGGCAGTTTATCTTCTGACCATTCACTATAGAATCGTAAGACAGCACCATCTCACCAAGGATGGCAACCCTGTTACTCAAGAACCGTTTACAGTACCATAATCATTTGCTGCGCTGATTTTGAATTTAATAATTAAAACAGATACAAGGCAACGATGGAAAAAGCTGAAACGGAATACAATGGAGATCTTTTGTACTTTGCTCCACCAGAGAACTAAAGGAATGAAATCAAGCCAGCATAGATTTTTTTGGTAATCAGGCTTTATATCATAGGAGAGTCCATTATACCATAGAAGCGTCGAATATTTGTTTAGTAAAGTGTATACACTCAACCTAGTTAACTAAATAAATTCTTTCAGTGTATTTAACTAATCCAAGAAGAAAAAAATTCAATTTTAAATTGCATTCGAGTGCACCTTTCAAAAAATTTTTGCCTTTTTTTCTACGTTGCTTTTGTATGTCTTGAGTTGTTTTTTTTTTTTGTTCATTTCATGCTTCTTGACTGGGTTTCTAGATTTAGTTGAACAATAATTTTTTTGGGTTGTTATTGTTGCTGTTGTTGTTGTTGCAGTAGTTAGTGTCTTTGTGTGTCTGTGTGCTAAACTTTTGAAATCAACGAAATTAAAGTTTTTTCTTTCTACTTCTTCTGCTTCTTGCAATTTATTTTCGAGTTTAGTTTAGTTAGTCAGTTTTACTGGGTATTTACTTATGAATTTATAGCACAGCAACATTCGAAAAAACATTCGATTTTTTCGATTTTTTTTTGGGTTTTTTTTTTTTGATTTTTTTGTTGATATTTTTTGATTTTTCTTTTCTTCTTAAAACAGTGGTGTAGGGGATATGAAATAATTTTTTTTGTTTAGAATTTTACATCAAAAGTATGAAATTTTTGGGGTTTAAACCACTGTGCCACTTGTGTTTTTGATAGAAAAAAAATCTCTTCTAAAATCACACAAATTTTCAATTCCATTCAACAATACTTTAATCAATCGTAGCAATAAGTGGAAAAAGAACAAGAAGAAAAAAAAGAATTTTTAAAAAATTATTTGAAAAATGTTGAAAAAATATTTTAACTTTTAGATTCGGTTTCAGTTGATTTTGATTTTGGTTTTCGGTTTTTTTTTTTAATTAATTATGTGGGTTGAGTTTTTTATAAATTTTTAAAAAGTATTTTTTCTCTTTTTTTGTTGTTTTTGTTTTTCGTTAATAATTTATTTCATTTTAATCATGGCATTTTTCAGAAAAAAAATAAAAAACAAAAACAAAAACAAAAAAAAAATCGAAATTATTTATCGAAAATCAGCAATTTGTCTGCCTAATTAAAAAGCTTAAATGGAAATCGAAATAAATTATTTAGCATTTTAGTAAGTAGGCATTGACAATCAATAATTCATAATAAATCGTTTCGATTCGATTGGTTGGGATATTGAAAATTATTGCCAAAAATTTTCGCAAAAAAAAAATTTTTTTAAAAATTATTTCAAAATGGTTTGATCAAATTTTGTAAAGATTATTTGATAAATTTGGTTAAGTTGGGCCATTCAATTCATGTTATATGATCAGTGATGAGTTCAATTCCAATTTATTTTCTTTGATTGGCATCGTATCTTAGTCGTAAACCAATTAGATTTCTTCGAGGACCCATCAAATTAAGCTGCCCACGACTCGAAATCATATAAAAACGAACAGATTTACTTACAGGATCGTAAGAAGATTGGAAGAACCAACGAGTTTAATAAGTTTGTTAAGAAATTTGAAGAGACCGGCATTCACTACACGAAATATCGCAAATAATCAAAAATCCGACATTTTCAGGAGTTAAGTTTACCTTACGACTTAGTATGGCATATTTTGATCTTGAAGTCCAGGTCAAGCAACAATTAATGCCTATTAAGCACTCACAACCCGATTGACACTCTGATACAGTGCTAGAGCAACAAGCTTTTAGAATCAAAAATTGATTGTGGAACAACCATTGCCTGTTTGGTGTACATGATGGTCTGAAGATGTCATTGGGTCCTTTGGAAAAACCATTGTCATCAAATCAAAGCGTTATGGTCATATGATAAATGATTTTATTTCTACTGGAATTGAAGATTATGAACAGAACGGCATGGCAACTCAATCGATTTTGAATGAATTTCATGACAAGTTTTCTGAAATCGTAGTTCCATATTTTAGCGGCGGCAATTATCCACCGAAATATAAAGCAATATGACGCTGTTAGACGTTTTTTAGTGATGCTCAATCGATTATGGATTTATTTCCTGAAAGAGTAACTTGATGTCTAGGCGGCCACCGAGAATATCAAACGATTTAACGCCGTTGAACGTTTTTGTGCGGCTACGTTAAAGTTAGTGTCCGTGAAGACAAATCCCTAACTGTGAAGCATTTTAAAATCGGAAAATGTACAGAAAATTGATTGAAAATCATCTCAAAAGGATCGAGCACCAACACAACTAGACCAGAGGCAGTGCGGCATTATAATCGAGTACAATTTTCATCATACTTTTGAAACAGAAAAACGGTTGACACAGTTTTTGCCAGTAATCTGCTGAGAGGCGGTTGCCGAAGGAATTGGTGATGTTTGACTCAGGGTCTGAACCGAGGCCTCACCTAGGATCTGAACCGAGGCCAACACACAATCTACTAGACTACAGCGACATGGCAGTGGCAACTACAGCGAAAAATCTCTACTCAATTACTCCAAATTTTCTTAGAATCATGTTGGACAATAAACTAAACTGACATGTGAATACACAGTTGAGGACCACAAAGGCGGCAATTGTCGAAACGGGGATTAACAGTCATAAAAAAGTATGCTGGCTCTACGACTCTGCAATTAAACTAAGGTCGCGATTTGATGGTTGGCTTTAGAGGGAAGGGATCTTTAAATCTGGCTTGAGTACGTTATTAGAATGGAATGACGGTAGGCATTATTTACCTTAACTGGCTGTCAGCAAACATGTTGGCCTAACAAATGCCTGCAAATGGTGGTTCGACACCGTTCGACGAAACTAAGAAAGCTTGACTGAAAACTTTTCGAATAACTGTGTGATGTACTCTCTTCTTTATTATTTTTGTTTTCTGTTTTGCTGTTTCACCTTAATTTATCAAGGTTTTTCAGTTAAGCAAGGGGTTATTGGTCTTTTGTAGCCGATATCTGCTTGCAAAGGTCTCTTGTTGATATCATTATCTAGTGATGAGCTGCTGAAAATCCTTTGTACTTATACAGCGCTTAAGACTAAATGCCGTAATTCATGATAGCAAAGATGTACTTGATTTCCTAATGAAACCCAGGGATTGGTAAGTGCAATTCAACAGTTGTTTGACAATGCTCTGGGGTATATTATCTTCTTATTGGACTGTTCAGAAGGCCTTTTGCGATAAAGATGACATTAAAAATCAATAGCACACAAAGTGCAGCTTCTTTAATTCGGATGTAAAACGTATGCAGGAGACCGTTAAGTACGCTGCATTGTTTAAAAACCAACAATCAACCTCAAGGCTGTGTACTACTACTGTGCTGCTGCCTGCTGCTGCTACGCTTGTAGCTGCTGTACTGCTCTATGATGCTGATTGGTGCTTTTGCAGCACCCAGCACCAGCACTAGCAACTTTTTCTTTTTCATTAAAACTTGTGTCATATTTTTTAATTTTTAAATTAAATTTTTATAGATTTTTTGTTGTTGTTGTTTTTTTTTTTTTACAACAGTTTCTAAGACACCAACCAACTAACTAGCCTAGCCTAGCCTAGCCGACCAAACAGCTAACAACTTAATAAAGTTTTCTTTTTTTTGTTGTTGCATTTGTATTTAGTAGCACAAGCTATACAAGCTATACAATTAAATTTGTTACTAATAGAACAAATTAGTTTCCAGTTAATTTATCTCTTTAATAGTGTTGGCAACAGCATTGGCTTCATTCTTGTTGAGAAGGTTTTTTTTTCTTGCCAACAAGAATTAGAGAGTAGCATACACATACACACACACACACGCGCGCTCCCGTTCTTATGCATAGTGATAATAAAAGCCATGTCGTGTTAATTTTAACCAATTTATTCAAATGGCCTTTTAAGTTGTAACATGAGCTTTTTAACCAAGCCAGTCAGCCAGCCACAGCCTGCCGCCAAAGCCAACCAAATACATACCCAGGCAACAACTAACAACAATTTAATAATGAGTGTTAAAAATCGAAAATAATTAATGAAAACTCTTTAAAAACAACAACAACAACAACAAAACAGAAACAAAACGATACATAACGTTTAAGAAATAAATTTGCATTGCAATGTGCAAAATGCAACAGCAATAGCTGCCAATTGCTATAATTATAGACTCGAGTCTCTTTCCCTTCTTCTTCTAAATGGCATCGAAACTTGTCTAGTGTTTGTTAAAAGAATTCTCATGCTAATTAAACTCATTTACTGTGTAAGACTTTCTCAAATTAAATACCGTTTGTGTTTAAAACAGAACATGACTATAAAACGGCTTTATGGCCGTCTTGCTGACTGTCATCCTTGTTTGACCGCGCATTCCTCATCTACCAGCCAGTAGGTATTACTTTTCTCAAGGTCTATGGAAAGTGAAGGTTATAACGCAAGAAATTAAGCGGATGTTGTTTTGTAAGACGTGTTAAGAATTGTGGTGTTTTGTTTGTTAGTTTTTTTGACACGCAATCCTTCCCCATTTTATTATTCACTGTTAACTCAAGACTACATATTCGATTAAGGTTCTTAGGATTTCATAGCAAAAATTCTTGGTTTATCAGGTGATAATCGTGATCGTTTATAGCAATAACCATGTCGTTGAGAGTTTCAGATAGTGGAACTTGAAAGAGTAGGGCACTATCCTCCAATTGTCGTACAAACATCTGAATACTGTGTCTTCGCTAAACTTAGCTAATACGGAAACCACACTAAGAAAGTTGGGTTTGTAATTAAACTGGTCTTCAGACATAACGGAAGTTGTAAGTTTCAGAAATGGCGCAGCGTAGTGATAAAATCCATTTTCGAACCCTAAAGAACAGAGAGACAGAGAGTTACGAAGCCCTCTTCAGACGAAAATTCTTTGACGTTGTAACTTTCCATCTGAATTTGCAACTTTCAGATATGGCGGGGCATAGTTGTTAGAGTATTTGATTATAATACGAGAAGAAAGGCAGAGTTTCGAATCCGGAAAAACAGGGGTTTCAAATTCCTCTTCACACGAAAATTCCAAAAGGTTGTGAATTTCCAACTGAAGTTCTAACTTTTAGAAATGGCGGGGCATAGTGACTAGAGTATTTGATTACAATCCGAAAAAACCCAGTTTCGAGACCAGGAGAAGAGGGATTTAAAAAATTCTCTTTACACGAAAATTCCAAGAGGTTGTAACTTTCCAACTGCGGTTGTAACTTGCAGAACTGGCGAGGCATAGTGGCTAGAGTACTTGATTAGAATCCAAAACAACCCAGTTTCGATTCCAGAAGAACAGGGATTTACAAAGTTCTCTTTACACGAAAATTCCAAAAGGTTGTAACTTGCCAACTGCGGTTGTAACTTGCAGAAATGGCGGGGCATAGTGGCTACAGTACTTGATTACAAAAAATAATACACTCTTGAATCCGGCAAAACAGGGAAGCTACTTATCCTCTTCCCACCCGATTCATCTCGAAAATTTCATGATTACTGTCCCTTCGGAAAGCAAAATGAACGTGACAGAAAGAAAGAGGAGAAATAAAAATTCCGCTCCACAATAATTTAAAAGATTTTCACTGGGAATATAGTTTTAGGCCAACAACAGGTAACCCTATCATTCTAGAACATGTTACTGTGGAACCAGATCATCTGCTTATTAAGATAAGTTTGTTTGTTCCCCTTCTATTAGGGTTGACAATTGTGTTTAACTGGGTGAGAACTAACATAACCATGTAGGGGTGAGCGTATGGTGCATCACTCATGCCTAAGTGGCACATAAACAGCTCTTTTATGTACAACGTTGTCGTTACTCTATAGTCTACTTTGACTGACTATAGTTTTCCAATCGCTTTACAGTTTTTTTGTTGCTTTTCTTTCAAATTCCTCAACATGAGTTGGCGTTTGAAGCCATTTTTCTTATGAAGAGGAATTTTGTTTTTATCGAGAGGCGATGCTAACGAATCTTAAATATCAAATCAAATCAAATCAAAACCCTTTCAGTCTTACTTAGAAAATCTCAAATACCAACAATAATAACAAGTTAAGAATAAATCATTTAAGCTTTGCTATTGAGAAGTATTACAAGTAAAACAAGAAAAAAAAGAAAACAAGAAGTATTTCAAGATGTTTTTTTAAAATGTCAAATCACTCGAGAGATATTGAAATGAAATTTTTTGTTTAGATGGACACAAATGATATGCTGATCATGACGAATCATTTGTAAAGCAAAGCAAAGTGTAATGCATTGTAAATCCATTAAAAAGAAAAGAAGAAAAATGTAATTGATGTTTGAAGTATAATCGTTTAGTTGGCTAAGATACATTTGAAAAGGTGATCTTTTTCACCATATCACTTGATCTCAAAAGACCAGTACCTACTCCCGGAACCACTTGGAGTTTTTGATGAATTGAGTCAAATTGCCAATGTCAATGCGTGATAGTTTTCCAGATCATCTGTGTAGTAGGCACAAAGGTGCCCTTTATTCTCCTGCGACATAGAGCGAAGCCTTTACCCAGCTGGTGAAGAACAGTCCTCTCTTCTTCTCATGTCTTCGGCTTCTGCAGAAATCATTTGCAAGATATTCAAGACCATGCGTACCTATCATGTAATGCCTTGTAATGATACATCGACCATACTACGCTGTTCAAGTAAAGCTGAAGCAGACTTAACGTGCGTTCTCCATCCGTAATCTTGACAGTTTAGGCTAGTACTTTCTGCACCATTCTGGCCGTGTTTGAAGTCGCCCAATATGTTGCTGATGGAATGATGGCTGCAAGTGCTACTTATATCAGGAATTCCCCACCATCACTAAACATCCCTTGCTTAAGATAGGCTGCCTATTCTGTGGAGATTCGGTGCTTCATCCTAGGGAGTGTATTTTCTATTTAAACCGCAACATCTGACGATACACTCAATAATTCAAAATAAATTTAAAAAATAGTGTGGGGAGTTGCGCTAGAAACGTCGACAACAAG